>JABFFG010000308.1:0-31396 GCA_013623685.1 Fusarium transvaalense
TATATATTATATAATATTAAGTATATATTATATAATATTAAGTATTATATTTACCTAATAAATAAAATAGTAACTCAAATAAAAAATATCTTATATATTTAATAGAAAATACATTAGTTCTATAACTTCAGTAAAATATATTAAGTTATAAAATAATTTACGTCTAAACCTATTAATAGACCTTTATATCCTATTAATAAGCTACTCTTTAGGATTAATAGCAGCTTATTTACAAGCTGTATATATTGAGAAGTATTTCTATATAGTTAGACCAGCCTCTTTATCCTTAACTTTATATAGTATTTTGTAGTATAATTCCTATCAGTAACTCTATAATTCTGAAAGGTGTTTACAATATCTACGGCATGATAGACGGCTTGTGGGCAATAAACTTTATTAAAGGCGTTAGTGCACATCTAGGTAGTAGACGCCGTAGGTTGACCCAACCCATTTCACCCCCAGCCCGATTGCTAACTTTCCAAATGGCAGAAACGTCATCTCCGACAGCTACGACCACTCTGGCTCCTTCGTGTGCCGCGATACTGAGTGATGAGGGAGCCATCGAGTGGCCCGCACATTGACTTTCTTTCTCATATAACCTGGATCGCTGGCCGGAACGCAGCCCGGAACGCAGCCCGGATCCGGGTCCGGGTCCGGGTTCCGGGTGGCGGACGGAGATGGGCGAATCCAGCATACTGGATTTTAGTAGAAGTCCGTGAAACGACAGCTACACTAAGCTTAACTCGATTAGCATAGTCCTCAGCTCGGAACTCGGGGCTTGCACAGTAGCAAGCCCCTGATGGCCCTGGTGGTGTTGTAGCCACCCAACAGGGCATTAGTCTCTCCGTTGACGATACAAGCATGGGTTCGGCCCAACTTCTACTCGTCTACTGGCCAAGGGATGGCCGGTTTCTAGGATGCTCTTATGTCACATTCTAGCGTTATTGTGGAAAGCCAGCCAAGAATGACCCGGCAGCTATACCAGTTCGCATATGCCAATGGTAAAAGATATAACCTAAGATGGAAATATAATTAATTGTGAGATAAAGAAAAGAAAATACAGTACGCATTAAACCTTGGTATTAGTATGCCAAGAAAATACACAATGCAGTAGTCAATCAATCACGAAGCTCTGTTACTAACAATATCCTAATGCATTAAAATACATTTCAATTTTCTGCCAACGATTGCCGTTACTGAGCGTCGCGTCGTCCCAAATGTACCATAAGAGCGTGACTATTGACATAGCTTGTAAATCGATCAAATACTTCCATCTTGGTCTCTTTATCAACCAAGTCAACCTCGTACTTCCTGAACAGATATGCGAGAATGTAGTGCATCTCTGCATATGCCAAGTTCTGTCCAAGACAGCTCCGTAGGCCTTTAGAGAACGAACACATGTTGGTATCCAGAGCCTTCCCACCAGCACCAAGCCAACGATCGGGGTTAAATGTATGAGCGTCTTCGCCCCAGAGCTCCTTACTGAAGTTCATGGTGTAAGCTGACATGCCAATGACAGTACCTGGAGGAACGATCTGGCCATCGACGACGAGAGGCGGTACGTTGCGGGGGACAGTTCGTGGAAGTCTCCCCGGCGAGGCAATGGCGAAGCGTACGGCTTCACGGACTGTAGCATTGAGATACTCAATCTGTTCCAACTCCACCAAGGACGGCAAGCTCTCTGCATTAATGGCACGAGCGTCTAACTCTTCAGCCAGCCTCTTCCTGACCCGGCTGTTCTTGGCGATTTGACTGACAGCTACTGTTAGGGAATATGCTGTGGTGTCAGATCCTGCTACAAGGAGGTCGCATGCTTCAGCTCCCATCTCTTGCTCACCAAGATCCGAGAGGCTAGATAGGATGGTGCCATAGGGAGACTGAGGCGGATTTCTTTTGAAATTGCTCGCCGCCGCATAACACGCATCATAGACCGTGAACATGAGGCGAGTCTCTTTGCTTGCAGCCTTGGCGATTCGCGGGGGGATGCTTGTGATAATCTTTCGAAAAGTCGGCTTGTACATGAACTTCCAAAGCACGTTAGAAAGTGCGTCGAATGTCCTGAGGAAGTCCCCATTGAACCCTTGATCGCTCTTCTCAAGCTGCCCAAATGGCCTTCCGAGACTGTAGTGAGATATGATATCGACAGTGGTGCATCTTATGGCGTTGAAGATGTTGTAAGGACCTTGTTGACTATCAATGCGTCTTCCGAGTTCGTAAATTTTGTCCTTGAGTAAACCTTCCAGCTTTCCAATGGCGCGGCGGGAAAAGAATGGGTTCAGACGACGACGTCGCTCCTTATGGAGACTGGGAATGTGTTCGGCAAAGACACTGTGTGGAGTATTAAAACCGGCATAGAATGCGTCGTGTTTGATGTAAGTTGAGCTTTGGTTGTATATATCTTTGTACAGTTTCACATCATCGATGTGTAGCTCGTTAGGTCCGATTCGGATCGCTCTTGAATCTGATTTGTTGGCGGTAAGTATGAGGAAAATAGGCAGGTGGTGATGAACGAGACTCACTGTATTTCTCATGTAACTTTTCGAATACTTGTTCAGGACTTCCTTGCTCAGAAACACGAAGCAGCCATTCTTGTGATAGACAAGCTTTCTTGGGACCAGGGAATTTGGCCAGGGGATGGAAGTGAAGTTTGTAGATTCTGTCAACAGTTGCGTACAAGAAATACGCCGCAGCTGATACTACAACGAAGCCAATAATGAGGTTATTCTGGGATTGATGATGGAGAAGGTCTTGTGCATGGGCTAGAGCCCCGGCTAGTAACTGGTCCATGTTTTCTCTCTGACAGACTCGTGGTTTGGAACGGAGGAAAGAAGTCAAGTGTGATGCTACGATTTAGGAATTGAGGGTTGGGATCGTGCTGAAAGAAAGAGGATACTTTAAGCTTATGAAGTTATGCCAGATGAGAAACCTGCCAATCCAGCACCGTTCATATATTAATTGTAGTGGAGAATTCCTAATTGCCACAATCACCACGCCAGGCCACGGGGAACTGGCAACCTCTCGGTCTACCAACACACGGAAACATCGCTGGGTGCCCTCCCGGATCCGATGGATCCAGGTTGCGCGAAATGCCACCACGAATGACCAACGATAGCCCCGCTTGTGTCCTTGGCCTTGGCTGCTTAGATGAGATGCGGATCCACCATACCCTAAACCCCAATACGGAGGAACAGATGTGCGAGTACTAAGATAGGTGAGGCAGAAGCTTGTCTCCTCAGTAACTGGGTTTCTCTCAAGATTAAATGTTTATGAGATTGCTATTTTGATAGACTTTACAGCTGATACTTATATCACGCGCCTTATACTAATATTATAACTGAGGTCAATAGGGATTCTTCAGTTTGTTGGCTTGGTAGATCCTGATGCCATATCATAAGCCTCAACAACAATTAATCAATCAATTAACAAAGTGGCATAGTGAAATTCAAAATCGAATATCACGTAAAACTCTGATACCCGGTAGTTTGGTAACTAAAGCGCTTCAGCTCGCCCTATTCCCTTCCGCATATTACATCCAACCCCGGATCCCGGATCCCGGATCCCCAGCGCGCCGGGACAGTTTCCACGCTTTCGTGATTCCGTCCGGGACATGCAACATTCCGTCACTCAGCCCGTTGTGAGTAAGTAGGGTTTGGGCACTCTCATTATTTACCAATACTCTCACTTAACACTCTCAAGTCTTGAGATCTATAGTAAATCGACAAACTCATCATCTGTTCTACTCTCCCTCTCTCAAACGCATCATGGGTACTTTCAGAGTCTGCATAGTTGGCGGTGGACTAGCAGGGTCACTACTGGCCAACGGCCTTATCAACAATGGCGTTGACACAATCGTCTTCGAGAGAGACGAGGAAAACCTGAAGAGGGAAGGATACCAGATTCGTCTGGGAGATCCTGCTATGACAGGTCTGGCCTCTTGCCTCACTGATTCGCAGTTGGAAGCTATTGTGCAAAGACTCGGGCGATATTCTGGCTCTTCCAAGACAGCACCAAGTATCTGCAACACCAAGTTTCAGACCATTCTGGACCTGTCGGCACTGCCGACCTATTCCAAGTCATCGGCCATCAACCGCGTCGTGCTGCGTGACTTGCTTCTTGACCCTGTAGCTGCTAAGGGGAAGGTCATGTTCGGCAAGCAATTTTCACATTACGAAATTATCAAGAACGGGCCGAGTGGGAATGAGAGCGTTAAGGTGAACTTCAAAGATGGCTCGTCAGAGTATTGTGATATTCTGGTCGCTGCAGACGGTAGCGGATCAAAGGTTAGTGAGCCCGCATTGATAACGCCTTCCTTCAATACACAGGTGCTAAAGCCAATGTGCAGATAAACAAACAGATTGGAGCCAAGAATATCGTCGACTTGAAAAGTCATCTGTCTTTTCTGTCAAAAGGAAATGCGACCAAGGCACGGCTGCGCCAGCTGCCCCCTCGTCTTTTGAACGGGCCAATTCTGGTGTTTAAGAATGGCATCTCTCTCTACTATGCGCGTAAGATACCATGGACCCTCTTACTCTACCATTTCACCACTAACATTATTTAGTTTACTTGCCGGCTTCTCAACAGAAGGGCGGGAGTCAAGAGCAAGATGGCGACTTCGACTTTGACGAGAATCAAGCATCATTCTACTGGGGCCTGTCTGTTCCCCGTGAAATGTGTCCCTTCGACGACCCAAGTGATATCCCCGATAAACGACAGTTTTGCCTTGACATTGTTCGCGACTGGGCTCCAGAATAGTAAGTTTTGCAACCCATTTCTTATCCATCATGCATCGCTCACTCACATTGCACAGCCGTGTCATGCTCTCAGCTGGAGCTGATGAGGAGGATAACATCACAGTGACGATGCTCCGAGCGAGTAAAAAACTCTCCAAAAACTGGCGACAGCGACTTCGGGCACGCAATGGCAATGCTGATGAAGAGGGGCACCCACGCGTATGGCTCGTGGGTGACGCAGTACATGCCATGCAGCCAAACCGGTAAGTCGGCTCACGATGTACCAGTAAAGATGTATCTGCTAACCAGACACAAGGGGAATGGGCGGAAACCAAGCTATGCGGGACATTGCCGACGTCTTGCCTGAGTTGCTTGAGCTGAACAGGGCGGCCAAAGCAGGCCCGCCACTAAGCTTTAAGGAGATCGAGACCAGGTGCAATTCATACGAGAAACAGATGATTGACCGTTCTTTTGATTGGGTGGCTAAAAGTGGGGGAACAGCTCAGCCGGTAAGTCGACCCCTGTCTGGTCATATTATTCAGCATGGAGAAGCTTGAAAGTGCTGACTTTCTCAAGACCGTCGACCTCGATGGACTTTTGGGCAGTGTTATATCCTTCTTGGCATCCTTGCTGCTGCCTGTAGCGACGATCCTGTACAAGGCTACCAAAGGATCTAAGCAGTAGAGGTTGTCACGGACTCAGACAGACCCGATGGGATATGAAGGCGGGATCTTAAGCTGGAGTTTTCGGAGTTTCGCGACACCGAGTAGCGGGGCCGGACTTTGATAAAGGCCGGAATGGCCGCTGGCGCCGTAAGTAAGGTGGGGTATTTATCTGGGGTAGTCTAAGACGCTAGCTATGCAGGACAGGATCACCATAACAATTGTAACTACATGCCGTAACTATCCTAAAGTTTGACAGATATAGTTACACAAGTTGCTTATCTTGATAGACTTTCAAGTTTGAATAGATCCTTTTTCTAGTCTATATGTTGCTCTTGGGCACTTCGCAGTACCAACATCCATCATGCCAGCCGATTATATATGATTGAGCAGATCGTCAGTCGTAAATAGGTAGCACCTGGCTGATGACCCCATACTCAAGACCCACCTTCCCCGCATTTTAGCGGCAAGATCATGTCGGTAGTGGATTTTATAAAAACTCTTCCGAGTACATTGTAGACAAGTATCGGTCTTGTTGTTCTCGCCCTTCCTGCTTCACATTGACAAGTTCATATCATACAACATGCCCACCAAGAGACTAAGCGATGGCATGCGTCGTCGCTGTGCTGCAGCATGCGAGAGCTGCAAACGCCGAAAAGAGCGATGCGACGGCAACTTGCCATGTCGTCGGTGCGCCATCCGACAGATCGCCTCAGAATGTCGCTATTCAACTCCAAAGCGGCGGCCGTCCGTCTCCTCACGCCAAAGTACCAGCATAGGTTCAAGGGAACCAACAGAGCCAATGACAGATATGCTGCTGAGCTACTCGACCGTTGCCCAGGACCAACCTCTTCACCAGACAGCGAGCCAGCTTGGAGACTCGTTCTTGAACATGGGCACCGCATTCCCTAACACGTATCGATTGGAAGAGAACGACCAACAAGGCTCCCTTTATTTTGGGGATGCGGCCAACGAATCCTTTCTTCAGAAGATCCGTCAGCTCGTTGCTCAGACGCTGGGGCCTTGCCCGTTTGTCGAGCAGCCGATACAATACCATACCAACCGCGATTCCATATGCCCAGTTTCAATGTCTGATTCCCCCCCGAAGCCAAGCCCTTCGCATGCAAAGCAGCTGATGAATTGGGGTTTGCAATCTACTAGTCACCTGCTGGGTGCTTTAGTCGAATCAGAGGTTCAAGCACAAATAGACAAGTGGCTGCAGCAGGAAGACGACGATGCTGCAAGTCTCTCATCCGCAATTTGCTACCTGATCCTAGCAAATGGTGCACTTACATGCCCGGGAGACGAAGATGCAACCGCCGAAGGTTACTACACATATGCGAAACATCTGACAAATTTAAAATCGGGCCAAGGGCCAAATCTCTCATCGATCCTCTGTCACAACCTGATTGCATTTTATCAGCTACACTCAGGAAGACGAGACGCCGCTTATCACTCCATCGGAGTCGCAAGCCGACTTGCATGTGCCATGGGCATCCATAGAGTGGACAAACCAAACAACATGAGTCACGCTGATGCTGCTTTCCGCGAACGTCTTTGGAAAGCATTACGGCTGTTTGATACCTTCGCCAGTGGTTCTCTAGGTCGACCTATCTGCACCTACGAAACTCGCAATACGAAGGCCGACAAGGGCTATTCTTCCGCCATCGATATGGCAGCTATCATAGAATCCGTTTTGAGAGGCGTCTACGGGCCCTCCAAGGTCTCAAGGCACTTCATTACAAGCATGACTCAGGAACATCGCTCATGGGCAAGCCGCATGGCTTATGGTTTAAAGGCCGATGGGATAGAGTGCGCGGAGCAAGCCAAGGGATACGATTCAGCACCTACCCTGGCATCCTTAAACATGAAGCAGTCATACTACTGGTCAATCATGTTGTTGACTCGGCCTGTGCTGCTTGATCGAGTGGCGGCACGGGCAATGCATGGTGCTCTCAGCGATGACAGCTATCGAAATCAAGAAGGAGCGGCAACACCTTCAAATCCTGACACAGCTCTTGTGTATGCTTCAGTTGACTCAGCTGTACGCATAACACGCTTACTTCAAAGCGTTCTTACGAGGGAGGATGTACCCAAGCGGTCACCATTTCCGGTCCACTCTGCCTTTACTGCTGCTCTGACTCTAGGCGTTGCTACCTTTGCAGACCTAGATCACGTTTACCCGCTGCGATCCAATTTGGAAATTGTAGGGCATTTGCTGCAGAGGTTTGAAAAACATGATAGTATTGCCAGGTACTACTGGCAGGTTGTGCAGCAGCTTCAATCTGTATGCGACGAGTACGTGGAGCAGCGAAATAACCGTATCGTTGAGAAGCAGAGCCATTTGGTCGGCGAGCTATTTGGTCAGCTTCAGGAGAAGACGCCTTTGCCAAAACACAACCGTAGGATTATGGACGGAGGCTGGGCTGATGAGGCGGTTGAAGCCCATGGGGTCCAAGTCCAAACCCCATTAGCCTCTCCACCAAACATCTCTTTGACGGAGGATTCGGGCCTAGGGGCTGATCTTACTAGTATTGGTGGAAGTCTAGACGACCTGTCTGTGGACTTATTCCAAAATTCTTCGTTAATAGACATCCCTCATATAGAAGATACCTCAGATGTAGGTAGTATAGCCTTCTCTGGCTTGAGCTGGTTTTAAGAACGGCGACGAAAGAAAGCTTGTAATATTGTATGATAGAATCGCGTTGATATCATAAGTTACTGAACACATTGCATCTTGCCAACTTCCGCGCAGTATCTAGATATCCAGGGTGTACGTTTTCCCAAGTTGCGTATCGATAGCTGTAGCCCCTATCTCCCGTTCGAGCATATCCTTTGCGGCCGTAACATCCACTCTGAATGGTTTGATGATGCTTGAAAATGTTAGCGGTTTGATAATCTTAAAAGGTATGGATGACTATTAGAATCTCACTTTTCATCATTCAAGGAGAAATAAATACTGGTGGGTTCACCAAGCCACTTAGCCTGCTTCACAAGGAATTCAGCTGCCGAGCCTTGGTACGGTCTCCCATCAAGATTTGCTCGACCTCCCACTCCCAGAATAGCGACGGCAGGTTTAGGGGTCAAACACTGGGCGATGCCTTGATAAACGCCCAGATGACTGTTGAACAAGATGCCTTTGCCCTCTGCGACAAAATTATACATCAGTTGGCCGCCATCAAAGTGCGACATGACATGTTTCTGTCGGTCCTGCACATAATTGGCAAACGCCCGCGTCCCCGGGTCCATGCTCTCCTCGGGTAGAAACTCCTTCATTTTGAAAAGACCAAACTGCATCAGTCTGGTGATGTCCAAGGTACAATCGAACGGGGTGGCTTCGCCGGTAAACTTCTCTGCGGTATCGAATTCTTCAGGAAGGTCGTGGGGAGTAATTGCAGGAATTAAAGAGTGCAGTGACGGCCAAACGTGGACTGCGGCTGTGGCATACTTGACATGCGGCATAGGAGGCGCTGTCGGTGGTGCTGGAGCTCGATCAATTAGGCCTTCTGCAGCCTTTCGGAGAGTTTCCTTGCTGAAGAGGGGTACTCTTTCGCCGCCGCTGACTGGGATCAACTGCTTGTCGGGGACGCCTGCATCTCGGAGGCATCTGATAGCCTCACCATTGGCAATTATTGTCGCACCTGTTCTGAGAGCAAGTTGATCTGAGCCAGGGAGACTTCATGTGTATTAGAACCTTGCGTGACTGGAATGCTTGTTCAAACATACTGATCGAAGTGGGCATGCGAGATAACGATATAATCTAGCTCTGTTACGTCCTCAAGCTCGAGGTATCGTTTTAGACCCTCTGGTTTGTCGAGCCAAGTGTCGTGGAAGATGTTTAGGCCCTTCCATTTCAGCCTAAATGTAGTTGTTCCTATTTGATTTTAAGCAGTCAGTCAATCAGCCGCCCATTCCTGACTCTGACAGCAAGTATACTCCAAGTAGATTGAGATGCTCGCCGGAGATTCCAAGAGACATACCAAAGAACTCCAAAGTCGGCTTCGTCGCCATGATGACTTAGAGGCTTCTCAGAGAAAAATGCGCGGAAAGCAAAAGCCCTGTTAGTTCTTGGTTGCCAAGGCTCTGTGATATAGGTGGCTTTAAAGGTAGAACTACTCCCACATTATTGTGGCTTTACCTATGCTTAAAGGATGTTTAGTGTGGGATTTATATTTCAGAGATAATCGAACTCCGACTATTAATCCATATGAGGATTAGATACACATACATGGTTTAGTTATCCTCTGTTAAGACCCGATGGAGGCGGGACTTGATCCGACCCGGCCGGCTTCCGGGCTTCCGGCCCAGCGCTTGGAGCCTGCCGAATTAGCAACGGATCCGAAGAATTCTAATTCCAAGGATCCGGTAGATTTTCAAGTTTGGGAAACTAAAGGCGTAATTTAGCAGAACTGTACGCTTATGACATATTGAATCCTTTTCGACTTCTTCACTAGGTCTACTTAAGTATCATCCCCTCCATCCAGGTTGGTTAATTGGTATTTACAGCTTGACATCTCAACGAGCGATATCAAAACCTCAACACACGGAAAAATCCCAATTAACTATACCTTTTCGAAGGCAATATTACCATTCAAAGTTCAAGACGCCCAAACACATCCAAGTTGTACACAACAAGCACTTCCCTGAATCACGTTAGCATGGAAAACTCAGACAACCGGGTTCCTGTACAGGAAAGCCCTTCTTTTCAACCTCGCAAACTGAAGGTTGTTTGCATTGGCGCTGGGTATGCTGGGCTGATGCTGTCGTATCAGTACAAACATGGAGACGTGCCGTTGGAGCAGTTTATGGACCTCAAGATCTACGACAAGAATGATGATATCGGGGGAACTTGGTTGGTCAATAAATATCCTGGAGTTGCCTGCGATGTTCCCGCACACATCTACACGTTCCCCTTTGAGCCCAATCCCTCCTGGAGTCAATTCTACGCCTCAGGCTCAGAGATTTGGAGATACATCAAAAAGACTTCGGATAAGTATCAACTTGATGAGCCCGTTATACTCAACACTGAAGTCTTATCTTCTACCTGGGACGATGACGCTGGCAAGTGGCGCCTTGAGATCCAACAGCGTGATACCCATCATATCGTCCAGGAGGAAGCAGACATAGTCATCAACGCCACGGGATTCCTCAGCAAATGGGATTGGCCTAAGATAGCCGGTTTGGAAAAGTTCAAAGGGCAGCTACTTCACACCGCTGCATGGGATACAAGCCTTGACTGGTCCGGCAAGAGAGTCGCTATTATAGGAAACGGTTCATCCGCTGTGCAGGTCCTTCCAGAAATGCAACCTACAGCAGCCAAGATCGTCAACTATGCCCGAAGCCCGCTTTGGATCAGTAGCGCGTTTGCCTCAGAGTTTACACCCGAGGGCAAGAACTTTACATACACCGATCAAGAGATCCAGGCATTCAAGGATGATAAGGACATGTTCTTCCAGCTCCGGCATAGTATTGAGCATTCCTTCAACAAGTTATTCAAGGTCTCTGTTAAGGATAGTCCAGAGCAGAAACAGGCTTTCCAGTTCTTCAAGGCAAAAATGGAGGAAGCACTCAACCACGACCCCGTTCTGTGCGCCAAACTTATCCCGACATTTCAGGTCGGTTGTCGCCGACTCTCTCCCGGTGAGAACTATCTTCAAGCACTACAGCAAGACAACGTCACCCTCCAAGATGAACCTATCCAGGAGGTCGTTGAGGGTGGGATTCGCAGCCTAACTAAGACAGAAGAGTTCGATATAATTGTCTGTGCAACAGGATTTAATGTCAGCTTCATTCCTGGATACAAAGTCGTGGGTCAGAGTGGGGTTTCACTCGCTGAGCAATGGAAAGATGCCCCAAAGGCCTACTTTGGGGTATTTGCTGCAAACATGCCCAACTTCTTCACTGTTAACGGTCCCAATACTCCTTTAGCGCACGGAAGCTTACTGGCCGTGATGTGGTTCACCGTGGAGTACATCTCAAAATGGATCCGCAAAATATCAACACAGAATATCAAGTAGGTTATACTTTCTTGCCAACCTCACGAGAACCCGTAGTGACTTACTGCCACTTCATTTAGGTCAGTTCAAGTTCATCAGGATGCCTTGGATGACTTTAATGTCTACGCCCAAGAACTGATGAAAAAGACTGTTTGGACGGGGGACTGCAGGTCCTGGTTCAAGAATGGAAAGGCCGACGGTAGGGTAACGGCTATGTACCCTGGTAGTGTGATTCACTATAAGGAGATGCTGGATGAGTTTCGAACTGAGGACTTCGTGTATAAGTATACCAGCGGGAATAGGTTCCAGTTTATGGGCAATGGCATGACTTTTAGAGAGAAGAACGACGAGGACTTGGCATGGTATATGCTGAAATAGTGTAGTAGGACTTGTTTAGTCTTAGAGTTCAGTTTTATTCATACTCGAACAGTGGCAGAACCCCCATTATGCCTACGATGGCTGTGAACATGAACATGGTACTACCTTATAATAGACCAGCGTTTAAGGACAGGTTCTTAGTTGGTTAATTATAGCTGCAACTCGTCACACCAGGTAATACTCGTCGATCATAAGCCTGTTATTAGGAAAAGGCAATTAATCAACTATTTTCATTTCTGCATCACTCTATAGCCGACGAAAAATTCAACAATCAAATTTATAATTGCTTGTCTTTATTGAGGCTATGCGCATATTGATTGCCTTCCAAAACCTGAAGTTAATTGGAATTTTTCAGTGCGTTGGCTTGATATGTCTCGTTGAGATGTTATAAGCTTTAACAATTGCACTAAGTGGAGAGTATAATTTCTACAATATAAGACATGAGAACTCTCAAATGATCTCCTTCAGAAAGACCAACTGTTCCTTGACATTCTCCTCAAAGACCTTGCCATGATAAGGGTCGAAGTGGCCAGCACCCTTCAAAATAGCCAGCTTCTTCGGCTCATAAGCCAAAGCGTATGCCCGAAGCTGAGTAAAAGTCGGTGCACACATATCACTCTCCGCACTGACCAAGAGGAGTGGTGTAGGTGCAATACGGTGCATAAAAGCCAGAGGCTCAAATGCAACCATGTCAAGAAGTGTTTGGGGAGTAACATTCGGAGACCAAGGAAGCTTGTCCTTATCCAAAGCCTTGATGAAATCACAGAGATTCTCATCGCGTATAAGGGCTTTGGTGTCTTGTTGGAGACTCTCCTCGGGAGTCTCGGCGAAAAGCTTGATCAGCGGGGCGGGTTTGCCAGCTTTGAGCTGTTGTCGGCTGCTGTACAGGGACCCGATCATAGGTGCGAGGTGCGTGCTAAGCAGTTCACCAGATACAAAGGGGACTTGTGAGATCACCGCTCGAATACGCTTGTCGAATGCTGCGGCGTGCAGAACGGAACCGCCGCACATGCTAGTGCCCCAGTAGACGATCCTGGAGGAATCGACCTCTTCTAACGAGGCAACGTAGTCAAAGGCATCTGAGTAGTCGCGACCGGTCTGGATGGGGTTTGTCTCGTTTCGTGGAAGACCGTCGCTTGCACCCCAGTTGCGGTGATCAAAGAGCAAGACTCCATAGCCAGCGGCTTGAAAGCGCTGGGCAAAGTTGGGGCAGAACTGCTCCTTCAAACCTGCCAGCTAGGAAAGAGATTAGTGGATACTCCAGTTGATTACTCAGAGGAAGCTCACTCCGTTGGCCATAATAATGCACGGGTGCTTCCCATCTCCACTAGCGGTGTAGAACCAACCCCTAAGGGTTAGTCCGTCAACAGTGGGGAACTCGATGTCTCGACGACCTGGTGCCATTTTCTGAGAAATATTGGTAATTTAGAAGAACACAATTGTGAGAAGATAGTGATAAGCAAAAAGTAACTTCGTGACAGCAGAAATAATCTTCTTAAGTATGTAATTATACATTCGAATTAACCATAGACGCGCTCGTAACAGGTCATCGGCTGAAGCGGAAGTCCTTCCGGATTTCGGATCGGATCCAGGCCATACATTAGTAGTCTTCCGATTCGGAAACGCACATGAAGAAGACTTCTCTACTAATCTAAATTACAAGTACTATAAACCCTAGAGTTTCTGTGGATAGAAGAGCAACCTCCAATTCGGAGATAATACGCCAGACCCATCCCCAATCAGTGCCATCTCTAAGCTTGGTAATGACGAGACGAGTACTAATCGGTACTTGTTTTTTGGGGAAGTTATCAGAGATATCGCGAGTCATAAGAAATAACTTTTCAAGGGTTTGTTGGGTTTTAATATATGTAATCCACTTCAGATGGGGATTGATATCTACCTTTCTTTAATACGGATGCCAAGATATATAAGCTGAAAGACGAAACAAAACACCGAGTTTATAATCGGCGATTTTGGGTTTCGATAGTATTGGTGCTTTTTTATCTGCTAAGTGAATAATTACTTCTTATCTTGCAAAATGGGTTATATATCTTGGCAGTCAAATTGTCAGTAAGGAAAGTAGTAATAGATATTTATAAAGGCCTAACTGGTAGGCTATTAATAGTTTTGGCTAAACTAATAACTTTCTAAAGTAGTATAGGCTAATAGGAATATAGAGAAACCCTATTAGGTAGGTCTAGGTAAATTACTGTCTAGAGCCAGTTGCTGGCTGGGGTGATGCTGTTGCGACTGGGACTTTAGCTCCTGAGACGAGTGCTACTAGCTCCGCTACATACACCCAGTTAACTGCGGTTTCTCATTTAGCGACTCATACTTCTAGGAGTGAGAAGGTACTGAGTCCTATATAACCTAATATAGTCGATAGTTGCAACAAGTGGCACTATATTAATGACGGCGATAGATGCTATTCTATCGTACAGATATACGATATCAGTTTGTTAGACTTTTACAGCTGGAATTCTAAAGTTGGTACCGACTGCGCTGGTTTATGGTTGCATTATTATGTCTGTGTGGGAATCAGGTCCTAAGCGATAATTGCAGCGGTTAGTCGTGCCCACTTACGAGCAGGATTTCCATAGGGGTGTGTGCTTTAGACCCTGGGTTAGTTAATGTACAGTGGCCGTGCAAAAGTCACGCCTAACCCGATTCCAACCCAACCACCCACATTTCAACCACCATCTTCAACAACACATTGATCCAGATACAGGAGGTCAATTGAGAAGTTATATATATCATTTTAAAGCCCTGTACAAAGTAATTTGGGCCCAGGCTCTGACTCTTCGCCGCACCTTAGACTCCGTTGTATCAGCTCCACTTAGTGGACTTAGAATTTTCACCAAATTTTATATGTACTTACTTAGCCCCCGCATAATATACCACTCATCGACATTATTTATCGAGTTTTTCTCAAGTCAGCAACCCTCCATCATGGATGCACCAACTCTTCCCGAAACTGAGTCACCCTATCGGAGATTTACTCGGAATACAATTGAACATCGTCCAGGATCTAGTCTCCCGTGCGGGGTACCCACGACTATAACCGATCGAGATGGTTCTGTTCTACACGAAACCGAAGACATAGAGCTGTTTTTCGAAATCTTCATCGAGACGATGTCGAGCTATTTGAAAAATACCTCACTGTTCAATCTGCAACCATTCCAAGAATATTTTCACTTCCCGATGAAGATGAAAGAATCTACGATGCGAGTGTGCTCTTCTGCGATGTAATCAGATATGGAAGTCTCGATATACTCCTTGCTCTTGTATCTCGCGAGCTTGAATACTGTGATTGTCCCGAAACCATGAGATTTAATAAGTTCGGATTTCAGTTATTAAACGAAGCAGCTAAATGGGGCCAACTAAAGATGGTGGAGTTCTTCCTTGACAGCCAGCCATTATACGCCAACATCCATGAACGAGACAGCAGAGGCAATACAGCGCTATGATTAGCTGTAGATATCTATAATCATAGATATATCCGTAACCCTTGTTGGGATTAAATCCACCCTGAGAAGAACTGGGCAGTAATAAAATTGCTATTGGAGCGCGGTGCTCGAGCTTCGGATGTCGTTCTCCCGGTGGATAATGATGTCGACCAAACGCCTAACACTGTTCTCACTTTAGCTGCGCAGTGGGCAAGCCCCGAGACAATCAAAAAACTTATCGATTGTGGCGCTAATGTCCATGCCAAGGTCACTTTCGACGCTTTTAAGGCGGCGTTTTATACAGAACCCGAGTACATTCCTGGGGTCACTGCACTATTTACAGCATGTCTTTGCGGGAACTTCCAGGCAGCGAAGACGCTTGTTGATTGCCGAGGGGCTGACGTCAATCTTGCGGATATGATACGTTCCCCAGATGGTCGTGGACTTCTTCCTATCCACTGGGCATCCCGAAACGATCAGGTACAGGAGTGTAGAGATTTTCCAACATCGGTTTTTGAGGAAATGGCACAAAACACTATCAATACCATCAAGCTTCTCCTCGAGTACGATCCTACAGCAATCAACATCCAGGATAACGAGGGCAATACACCTTTGCATCACGCTACCCAAACGTTAAACTTGAACAAAGTGTTCTATTCCGATATCTGCAGGTTCCTTTGCGACAAGGGAGCAGATGCCAGCATACGCAATAACAGGGGGCAAACGCCACTGCATTTCTTGTTTCACCGCGCTGGGGCTTCTCTACCCGTGGATGTAGCTGCGGCATCCATCTACTTGCCCATGGCGCACGCCCTAACGACGCCGACAAGTTGGGCGTCACGCCTCTACATCTCGCAGCCATGCGTTTGGAGTCCATGGACGCTATGTCTTGCTTGCTGAAACATGGTGGTGACCCTTCTCAACGGACTTTAAAACAAGAAACTGCACTCCACAGAGCTGCTTCTGGTACCTCCGGGTCTGGCGGAATGAGAAGTGGAGTTGAGGAAAGTATTAGAGCACAAGATAAAATGCTGGAAAGATTGATTAACGTTGGGGGAGCGGAGCTGATGGACTCGCCAAATGCAGCAGGCAAAACTCCACAACAAACCTGCCAAGAACGGAGAGATGAATGGAGGAGAATTGAACAAATTCGCAGTTCAGCGAGGAGATAGAGAGAGGCCGAGGAAGAGTGTGAGGAGGATTGTGAAGTATAGATGATACTTGGAATAATAGGTACAAATCAGATTATAAGCCAAAGTTAGTAACGGTCAATTAAGTGTCTAGAATAGTATTGGAATTCATTAAATGCTCAGACTGCTCGCCTCCACGTTATACCGGTGCAATCAGGTTCTGTCCATGGGATGTCTATGATTTGATTGTCAGCCATGGTGATAGGCGCTAGTTGAAACGAATATCCGGTTATGACCGGGGATAGATTACATGCTGATTAATGGTTCATAGTCAGCATGGCAAGTATTATCTAGTCATTAACGCTGCACCAAACCGGGATGTTCAGCAAATCGGATCTTTTTGCAGGGACGGCCCGCTTCTAGGCGGATATGTGTGGGTAGCAAAACACTAGCATTGGTCTCTTTACGACTCAATCTGGATGTCAACATCACTCCTCATTTCCATGCCAGAGACCAGCCGTTCTCGTATCTTGCTTCGACGCGCATGGCGATTGATTAGTCTTTCAGGTACCTACATGTTAATTACCCGAAGGAAATTGGCAAGGCACATCCGACAGCCTTGGGGTGCTATATTTGCCTTAATGAAGACCTGCGAATGTATTTCAAAAGCCCAAATGTACTGCTTGTTTGGATCCACCCGAGTACTATTCATGTTACATATCATTGTTGAAGGCGATCTATGATTGTGAAATCAATTATCCTGTCCATACCTTGGGTACTGAAATACTCGCATTTGTCTATACTGTCTTCTACAGCATGAGCCTTATCAGATTTATCCTTACCTTCCTTTGTATCACTGTCGATACGTCGCAGCCAATACAATTTATGGCTTATAGCCCTACCGAGTGCTCGTGTCGTAGATGAAGAAGTTGAGCGCGGGTCATCAAGAAGGTGAACTGGCTATGGCCTCGTCTCATTCTTGAATTTGACTATCTAAATTTGCTTGTACACCAAAGGCTTCTCTCCACTGAATCGCCTCAACAAGACAGTCAGGGCTGTCAATCAGTGAAATGACTAGGCCTGTAGAGATTGGAGACAGGTTAACAATCACATGAACACCTTTGTTCCTGAAATCTCCCTGTCTCCAAACCATGACCAGATATCATCAAGCAGGAGATCTGGGACTTCATAAGCAGCGAAATGGCCACCACGTTTATGCACGGTCCGCTTCAAGACATTGCCTCCTCGTTTCGCCCAATCCAAGGGCATGCGGTAGGCAATATCGTAAGGAAACTGGGTGATAGCAACTGGAATATTCACCAGTGGCAACGTACCAAAATCAAGCGTAGCGAGACCTCCTTCGCGTTGCACCTCCTTGTAGAAGCGCATACCACCGTATGGACCTTGGATATAGTACATCATTGACCAGGTAATGATTTCATCGGGAGTCCATACTGTAATCGCTGGATCGACAATCTTTGCCATTAATGAGTATATCCACATGGCATTGCCTAGAGGCGAGTCCGTCATGCCAAATGCGACCGTGAGTGGCTCTGTAGACATCATCAGGCGATATCCGGATGCTTGGTTAATGTATGTCTCCATTGTCTTGATATATGAGACTTCGTCGGGGGTCGCCATCCCCTGAGCGAGCATGCGGATGTCATTTTCTTCCGGCTGGATTATCCAGAAGTTGCTGAGCACTGAGATAACATTCTTAGGAAAGAGGTGGGCTTGGTAGCGAAGAATAACACCGCCAAAATCTCCGCCCTGTATAACATATATGGAATAGCCAAGTTTGCGCATTAGCTCGTTGAAAGCATATGATGCCTGAATAGGACCAAAGCCAGGTCGCTGTGGCGCAGGCGAGAATCCAAAACCGGGAATGGAGGGAGCCACAACGTGGAAGGCCGGGACGGATGCGTTAGGCGGGTGAGTCAAGTTGCCGATAATATTGACAACTTCGAGAAACGAGCCTGGCCAGCCGTGGATGAACAGCAACGGGATAGCATCGGATCTCGGTGAGCGGTGATGAACAAAGTGTAGTGGAACCATGTGACTGGCATTGTTAATTACAGGCTCAACAACAGTGGTAAAATGTTTGAGTCTTGGCGGTCTGTTAGTTTATCATGAATCAGATGTTGCTCCGTAAGTTACTCGCCTCTGATTAATGTTTGCTTCTGTTGCATTCCAGTCATAGCTGTTGACCCAGAAATCGAGCACAGAGGTAAAGTTTTCCTCACTCGGGCCGTCACCTGTCGTGTTTATGAACATCGGGACCCGTGCGTGTGCAACACGCTGTCGTGTGTTCTCGATAAAATCCCTATCAACATGTAGCTGAAAAGGCTGGAGGGATTTGCTAAATGTGGCATTGGTATTGGGTAGTGAGAATGTCTCTGCAACCGCGTAAACGAGACAGCTACAGAAGAGAGCCAGTAGGTGCAGCAGCCGCATGATGATTTTTGTATGATAATGGTTTAATGCTAAGGCATGCCTTTAGAAGTCTCTGATTTATTTGCTGATGGTTATGATGTTGTATTTATTTTAAATGCTGGCATACATTTCCACTTAACTATTTATGGCCAGAAACCGCAAACTGAAAACAGCACGTGCACCTGGATTTCAGCCACTAAAGCACAGAATCAACATAGCCCTCTGTTGAGTTATTAACAATAACGTTATTGCAATTGTATCATCTCCGATTAGTAAAAAACGGCTCAAAGCCTGCTATCTCAACCTGAACGTTATCCCAAATTGCTCAAGCCCGCTTACGAAACAACCCAGTAGTTTAAGTAACTATATCCGGGAGCCTTCGGGTGTTATAACAAATGACAAATCACCCCTTGAGATTTTCCTCAAAAATTGGAAACCTCTTCGTTGATGAGGGATAAAATGAAAAGAGATAAATTCTGGGATGTATGAAAAGCTGAGAATCCTCGAGTGAAATAGCGGTGGTGAATCTCTCAGTCGTCCACACCGAATTACCGTTGAATATTTTAGGAACGCACCAATCAGTCTCAGGCCATGACAGAGCATCAAGTCAGGGATGGAAACAAGTGGATACAAACATAGCACATAAGACACTGGGATGTAGATACACCGTCGGATATTGCAACAGAGAGTCAAACTGTACCAAGCTTCCCAAACTTTGAATCTGGCCCCATTGTATTAAACATAACCGCAAAGGCAGCGAAGAGCATTTCTTGTTTGTCACTGTTTCAAAAACAGCTTTTCGGCAGTGTTTACCTGTATTCATTGTTTATGGCGCCGATAGAAATTGACATTTCACTCTCAGACTACGCTCGACCTGTGTTTCTGCCATGAGGATTGCCTCAGGAATAACAGCCCTTAGTAATCAAGCTGGGTGATTCAAAGCAAGACCTGTGGGATGGAATACCCTACACGGAAGATAGAACCGATCAACTCACAACCTGCTGCTCATTATGAATGACCCGACCTTCAATCCGTTTTAAGCACATCCAGTGCGACAAGGATACACCGTAATTTCAAGAACGTGGAGTGAGGGGGCCACCCTGATTTAGCAGACACCATTTCCAATAAACTAAACATGGCTAACAGCGCATATATCTTAGTCTAGGATCCCGGATGTAGTTTTCCGCAACAAGACAAGGACATGTAACAGTATTAGCGGGCAAGCAGGTGGGTCTAAAAATAATCTGCGCACGTTACATACTGAAAGGCTGGTTAGTGGCAGAAATGCTCATCATCTTCAGCCTAGCACCACCCCTATAACTGCTCACGTATTTCTGTCACCAGGCTTTGGTGTGTGGATTTTATTGCAACCCACCTGGCTAGACAGCCACCAGGTTGTAAAGTGGCAATGTGAGGTCCCTTCGAAACCGTGTGGCTGCAGGTCTGGTACCTAACCTTGCCACTAGCCTTACGCTCGATGAGACGGAGGTCAAGGTGTTCGCATTGCGCAAAACCTTACAAACAAACAAGGAGGCTAGTTGCAGAAGGTTTCGCCTTAAAATATATAGCTGCATATTTCATTTAAACCATCCTGTACCCGTTAATAGCACAAACCTATACTATTATTCCTTGCGGTGCCGCTCCGCTTATTCCGCTCACGTTACTAGACGTCTTCGCGATCACCGTTACACTGTTTTTTTGCCATTGTCTCAGCTAGTGTTCGCGGAGTCGTGTTCTCGCTTTGACTGAGGCCTTCTTCGACCGTACCCAAAAGGTTATTGCGTGCATCTCGAAGCCAACGGCTGTACGACCTCGCCTGTCCAACAGTACCCTTTCGGTATTCAACAGCTCTAGAACCTCGTCGAAGCACCGGGGACGAAGAAGTACTATTGTTTGAATAACAAACTCACGCCAGTCTCTTCCGTCTAACCCATTTCACACAGCAAAGCAACCTTGTTCTTTTAATCAGCGCCGTTGAATCTCTTGCTTCTTATCAAATTCCTGCAAAATCAAGATGCATCAGTCATCGTTGCGTTTGCTTCGCATGGTGGATGATGGCCGACCTTTCAGTAAGGTATGTATCAGGGCTCTCTACGTCGCTTGACACGCTCGTCTGGCATACTGTGGCGAAGTAGAGAATGTGGCCGTTACAGCTATGACGCTTCTCGAAACCGCATTCCTCGCTGTATTGGCCATTGGCTGAATTTGTCATCCAATAGGACTTTAAGGATATCTTTTCCACCCTAATCGTCAGCCTTCTTCCTCTCTCGGCCCACCGCGTCCGGTTGACCAAGGTCGAATACACTTTCCTCTCCCAAGACGCTATCAGCAACCTCATGCATCTCAAATTCTCCCAATCCAACCGCCTAACCGACCCTAAGGATCCTTCTCGCATTATCAACACAACCACTGCTATTACATTCTCAATGTCCAAAGATGTGGCCCGCTCTATCTGTCAATGCTTCGTTGACGCCCGGCTTATTGAATCGGCGGATGCTAAACACCAGCAGGTGTATACCATCAAGGGATCTGTTTGGCAATTAACGCCAAAGGGAATCACTATATTGGATCGTTTCTGTGCAAGAAATGGCATCAAGCAAAAGCAGGTTTCTGAACTTGCTAATCTTAGAGCGACACGGCTTGTTGTCCTTGAGCGAGACTCACAAACTGATAAACTTCATTATGATCAAGGCACTATCGAGATCATTTTTCGTCGACTCGTCGGTGCCGAGAACTGTAATGCTATGTCAAGTATGACCGCTGCTGATTCAAGCTCAATGCTCGAATATAGGGATGGTATCACTGAGGTCAAGACTACTGCTGAGCTCAAGGTTAATGGGAAGACCTACCGCGATACTTTCTCCGGCAAGGCTATAATCGACTGGTTAATGAACAATTCGACCATTATGGAAGAGCGCGAAGCAGTTGCGGTTGCCACTCTTTTCATGGCCTACAACCTAACAGAATCTCTCACTAAGGACAGGGCATATACTTTCCAGAATCCAAACGCTGAGAACAATATCTTCCATTTCAGCAAGCATGCTATCTACCGATTAACGCAGAGAGCTAAGGAACTCATCAATGGCTCAAACTCACCACGATGGTCTTCAGAGAGGGAGCACTACACTAGCTTCCAGCGGAACGGTATCTTCAAGGATTCCAACACGCAACGACTCGACAAAATCCTGAGAGATCCGTCAGTGCGACTTCTTTTCCGCGAGCAATCCCGAGACACATATTGTGAGGAGAACCTGACATTCTACCAAGATGTGGATGAGTTTATACGGAATAGTAAGGTAGCCACGCGGGCCGCCCGTAGGGAGCTCAATATGACCACAAGGGCCGGCATCAATGATAGCATAGCTCAGGCGTATGGAATCTATCATGCCTTCCTTGCTGCTGGCTCACCTTGCGAGCTTAATATTGACCACCAGTTGCGGAACAGTCTTATAACGCAGATGACCAAGGCTGTGAGTCAGGAAGCTGCCATGATCGACACTCTTGAAGAGGTGATATTTCTATTCGAGGAGGCTCAAGATGTTGTATTCAAATTAATGGCCAGTGTAAGTTTGATTTAATACTCACCTCGTGATCCAAAAACCCCATCTCGAGATCTCCGACCAGGTGCTAACAGCAACAGGACTTGGTGCCGAAATTTCTGAGCAACCCTAAGTATCAGCAGCAATTGCGAAGCTATGATTAAATCTTGATTAACTACCCTTGTGCCCCTCGTACCCTTCTGAAGAAGTTTCGCTATGAGTTTCCCAGAGTAGTACATTGGTCGAAATTATAAGTTTGGAGTTAAATAAAAATGTAGATGTTGGCTCCAACCGTAGGGAGGCCAACTAAGCTTCCGGGTAATATAGACTAGGGTACCGACTTGTGATATTTATCTGTATCCATAATACGATTCCCTTTGTAAATAGACCAAAGTTAGATATTACCATTTTCAGACACTGATGCCAAAAGTCTTGAATCTTATAAGGGTGTCAAATACTACGGCACGTCTAAGGCCTTGAAGTTCATACAAATACATGTGAATATTAACGAGCCAAATCATGGCGGTTCTATCATTGGAATCAGATGCAAGAAGTTTGCAGTTGTCAGAGAAGTCACGTACGTCATCTAGTTGCCATGATCTTCTGAGACCTGATGACTTGCATCCCAGTCATCCTCGGTTTACAGTGCGGGTGGGAAGATTCCCAGCATGTAGTATTTCACAAACCGTCGTACAATACAATTCTTTGACATAAAGTCCACAGCTACAACACATTGTTAAACAGTACGAGAGTCGATAAGAATCAGAAATTAAGAAAGGTCAGCCACATAACATCCTGCAGGAGCTATGCCACGTTTCTATTTCCGCCCCTCCTAGTCCTGGTAAACAAAATATTGGATAAGTGTATACCCTCAATCCCCTAGACTCTTGGGTAGTGTTGCTTGATTTATGCAGTGTTCTCTGTCTATAGATGTGTCCTGATAGAGTTCAGCGACATGTCAAGGACGATGCTTGTTGACAGTGCCATTGGAGCAAATTAATCCTTGTGGCTCGTGGGCTCTGTGATAGGGCCGTGACGAATGTTGAAGGGATGAACTCCTTGGAGGAGCTTTAACCGCCAGCTTTGGGAAGGGGGAGTAGTTTGCTATAGCCTCTCGTGCAGTGTTCGGGGAGTTTAGACCATGGGGTTGAGGATCCTGTTCCTTTCGGCCAACCCTGTCTGATGTTTTGTGGGGTCGAGGTTGTGCGGGAATTTCAGGAAGTGGCTTTTCTGGAGGTGGGGTCGATGGGGGTTCCAGTAAGTGAAGCTTGGCAGCTAACAGAAAGGCATGGTGTTGATCTTTTGAGAGATGCGAGTTGTTCCTTTCGCTGGTTTCCTTGGGGTCAGGCATAGGGTTAACCTGTATCTTATTGGAGGGTTGGTGGTACTGGTAGGCCCCCTTGTAGGATGTCTCTGGGTCGGCTTGGCCGTTGACAGCCCCAGGTGAGGATCTATTAAATCTAATTGATCTCACGAACTTGTGTCCGAAACATTGGCAGGGGCGCTTCTCCGAGCTAACCTCCATATATGAGCTTGCAGTGCTGCCTTGATAAAAGTGCTTGCGAACCCACTTGAGGTGGAATGGCCCGTTTAGCTGTTTGGTGATGCGGGGCATGGTAGGAAAACGAAGATTACTCAAGCGGAGTCGAATGGCAGAAAGAGCACCAAACGAGGTCTTCTAAGGCACAACTAGTCTGGTGGGACATTTACACACGCACGGGGTGTTATATGCGTTTCTGCTCTATATCAAGGCGAATCCCTGTTCAAGAGTGAACCATGGATAGGGGTATTCCCACTTGGAGGGACTGATGCATGGCGACCAACTCGGTAGACGTAGTCCAGCCTTATTCTTCTTCAGGGGTTAGGTCCGGGACCTGGAATTCTACTTGCTGACCTCGACGTCGAAGCCGCCTTACCGGAATCCCTTGTATTGTCCTAGTTTGCACTTTTCAATTGCGTGGTTCAAACGTCATATATATCAGTCACCAAGCCTTGTTGAAGCAGGAGCCTGTTAAGCGTAAGCAATTAGTTACAGGGCCAAAGCGCTGTGGCGCCACGCTTCGTTGGGGTAGTAAGACTGGGTATTGCGTGTTTGGTACGCTCAGGCCCAGGACGACCCAGCGCGTTACATCTTCGTATTCTGTTGTTATGCTTCTAAAGCCATCATTAGCACTTGGATGCAGGCCACGGTCAAGCAGCTGGGCTTCGGTTTCAGCAGAGCTCCATAAAGGTAATCCCCATCATTGGCCAAGCAGATAGCCTCCACTTCCCTGGCGGACTGGTTACTCGGTCGAGGCGGTAGTAATATGGAGTAGTCTACTATGGAATAGCTCAGCCCAGCGAGTATGTTAGAGCCGTGGACTTGTTTCGTCTTGCTCACCGGCTGCCTTCTAATCAGTCTGGGCTCTCGAACGGCAATCTCATGATGATGTATAGTTACCCCGATTTTGAGATGCATATTCGTAGATGACTAAAGACAACGATAATAATGAATCTTTCCAAGTCCCCAAAGTCCATGGTTCTTGGTATGTAGATGGCCAGAATACCCCTCTTACATGCGTTGACGGATTCCGATCGTTCAAATAGTTGAAACTCGGAATTTATCCATGAAGAAAGCAAAAAAAGCGACCAATCAAAACACCTGAACCCCTCTTTTGACTTGAAATTCGATCAAGGGCACTCGCACTGACCAACGCTTGGGCCTCCTTCGAATATTTGACATTTGACATTTGACAATCGGGTTTATAGGGTAATACGTGCTGCAAATCATCCGGATACAGCTAGCTACCTTAGCGTGACAGGGGCAATGTGTCAAATCGTAGATGGTATGAATTCGTTGATTGATTGATGTAATCTACATCCGGCTTCCCCTCTTTTAGGGGCGGATCTAAGCTATGCCTATTTGGGATTTATATGATTAGGTGACATTACGGAGATAATTAATGCAGTGCGTTTCCGGGAAACCAGGTGCGTTCCAGGGTAGCTAAGTTTCAACAGGTATAGCTGCTGCAGCTCTACTGTTTTAGATTTTAATAGGCCGCCTTCTCTCCACCCTGTAGCTTCTTTTGCTGCTCCATCTGCCTAATTGCCGCCTTTCTATCAGCAGCTTAGATAAATAACGTAATTAATTCTACAGCCAATAAAAGACAGCCGAGTATATAATGGACCGGAGATGCGGGAATTTGTATGAGTTAACTATTACCGATTTAAAATTCAGAACTATCGTGGCTTATATAGGGAGGAAGGAAACGAAAATAAAAGAAAAAAAAAAGATGAAAAAAAAAAAAAACAAAGCATATTTAGTCATCATAGGAATCCTTCTCTTGCAGCCCCCTCATTCTCTTTCGTTCGTACAACCAAATCATTCATATCATAACAAACACCTCTATCAGTCGACCTTGCGTCTCGAACATTTTTGACGGAATAGGCAATACACCATGCGTTGAGCTGCAGCGTGTCACTTCGGAAGGAGATGCCCGTGTTTTTCTTAAATTGGAGTCTCTAAACCCAACGGGCTCATACAAATATCGAATGGCAAAAGCTGTAGTTGAGGAAGCAGAACGAAAAGCGACCTTGCGACCTGGCATGACTATTGTTGAGGCGACCGACGGCAGTACCGGCTTATCTCTTGCCCTCGTCAGTGCCGTTAAAGGATACAATTTCGCGTTATATCATCAGACGCATTTGCGCAGGAGAAGCTACGTACCATGGCAGCGTTTGGGTCTGATCTCAATTTGATTTCGAGTCCCACAGGAGAAATCACTCCTGACTTGATTGCCTCGATGAGAGAAAAGGCTAAAGAGTTCTCTCAGAAAGATGATGTTTTCTGGGTTGATCAATTCAGCTACCCCGATGTTCTTGTTGGCTATGAGACCCTTGGACGTGAACATATCCAGCAATTTCATGGCGGTATCGATGGCTTCTGCGGCGTAATCGGCGGTGGTGGTATGGCCATGGGTGTAGCCAGAGCCTTGAAGCGAGAATGGCCACAGACACATGTTGTTGTTCTTGAGCCAGCATTGGCACCTCTGATCACCCAAGGTCACGATGGAAATCACAGTGTGGAAGGAATTGGCATTGGTTTTATGCCACCATTGCTAGACAAAGGTCTCTACGATAGAGCGTAGGCTGTTGAAGATTCAAAGGCTCGCGACATTTGTCGACGTCTAGCAAAGGAAGAAGGAATTCTGGTTGGAACGTCAACTGGTATGAATGTTTTTTCAGCCCCTCAACTAGCAAGACAACTTGGGCCTGGTAAAAAAGTGGTTACAGTTGCTTGCGACACTGGGTTGAAACACATGAAGAGTGGTTTATTCGAGTAGCGAGTTCATTATTTGTGATGTAGTCAATAACTCGCTCAACACTGCCGATATACACATCCACCTTCCCAGGCACAATGAGCTCTTATTGCTCAATTGACTGTAACGCTCACCAGCATATGATACAGTGGGAAGACTTACTACTGTCTCTTTTTCTATTCTTATTTGATCTGCGAATGACATTGATAACTGCCTCCTCCCAGGTCGCGAAAACTAAGCTATCAAGGCACAATTACAAGATCAAATGGAAAGCAAATTTTCGTACCGAGGCCAGGTGCTTGTGTTCGCTGGTGTCGCAACAATAGTGAACTCCTATGATCATCATGCAGAATCTGTTTACTGTGAAAGCAACTGAAGCTATGCAGCTCGCTACGTCGTCTTCTCATATGGATCCCATCTTGAATTCATAGCTTTGTAGTATTTATCCCAGCGCTTTTTCAACATATATTAGCAATTCAGGCAGGGTCCCCACATACTGCGTTTTATCTTTGACCGGTTGTAGGAGTTAGTGTTTCCAAAGAATGACCTTTCCAGCGCCAATCCATTCACATACTCCGAGTTCTCAACCCCCTATTACGATTTCTCATAATGGATCACCCTCTAGCTGGACGTGACTCAGGACGAGGTGAAAGCAAACCCCAGCTTACCCGAACATGGCTGTAAAAGGATGCCTCAGCACAGTTGCCTCAGCCTGAAGCGCCAAATTGCTTCCCATCTGGCAACTGTTCACGGGGTTAGGTATTGGTGTGTTATTTGCATCAAATGCATGAGCTGCTCAGAGCTGAACTTCCATTACGACCTTAGTAAATTCCAAGCAGAAGTAGGGCTCAGCTATTACGTATTAATGACCTGTTTTCAAACGTAAGACTACTTTTAAAAGTGTATTAAGAACGACAGTATGTATAGGATTTCCATGAAGGTAAGAATTAGGCTACATTTAAGCTTTAAGTGTAAGGCCAGAAACAGGGAACCCCTTGTCACTTCCCCGCCGCCTCGCGGAGACTTTACAGTTAGCCCATGTTGTACTAAACATTTAGTGGCTGGCCCTCAGCTACATCACTTTTATGAGTTTAATTAACTTCTGTCTCTTGTGCCTCCAAACCTTCTTAACGTCTTGTATCTCTACGGATTATATGTAGGACATAGCTGCATCTACTTTCTCTCCTGCGCCTGTATTTTCCGGCAACAGGCCATACTTTCAAAGACCCTTCCCTTACCGAATCAGTACCTGTTTAGATTAAGGCCTCCTCTTGTTCTATAATGAAACTCATCTTTAAAAGGGACTGGAGGTGTTTGTTGAGGAAATTCTCTAATTGGAGTGATTGAGGATAGTTAAGGGATAAATATTCTCTTACAAAATATAGACTTTACTGTTGTATATAGTATGTCCACTAGGTAATTACATACTGTACATGATATTATGTAGAATCTTCTCTCTCTGGAGAATATACTGTGGAACCAGGTATTAACACCCTCAGTCGTTTTAACCTAACAAGAACGCCTCAGCAGCCATTCTGGTATTCGAGACTCATCTAGTGACTATGAAAACCTGGAAAGATATTCCTCATCGACGCTATCAGTTACTTCGCCTCATCCCTATTTACATTGACACCGTCCGGCAAGGCCCTACCGTTGATAAATATACCTTCTGCCCAACTATACCACACAAGGAGACAATTCAGTTGCAAGCCAATGCTGAGTGCCCGTTCCGATTAGTTACCAGCTCTACGAGTCGCACTTTATATAAGAAGAGCTATCTTGCGTTTTCAAATTCGATATTATACTATACCTAGTAACTATCTTTCTAAAACATCAGTAACACTATCTGTGCAAGTGCTGATATATGAGCTTTCTACTATCGCCTTTATCCATTCCAAAACTGTATCAATGTTAGCATCTGCCTCCAGGTCGTCGGAGTATCTGATAGTTATCTTCTACCTTCTATCAATGTAGCCTCGCAAATGATCTTGAAATTTGTCAGCGGCTTGTTGTAATGGTGTCTTGTGTCATGTTATACACCGTCGCAATCAAACTGTGTCTGTCCTCCCATAGATTCAGCAGGAGAAAATAGCTCTACAAATAAAACACTATTTTATCAGACAATATAAAGAGTAAGGTATCATACCAAACAGGTGTCTAAATAATTTAAAGCATACACAGCCTGAACGCTCACTAGTATCAAGCATAACAAGTGATATCAAAATTTAACTTTCGACTTTTATTTCTGCTGAATTTATAATCGATAACTTGACGGACTTAGATACAGTCGCGTAGCGAGAAACAAACCTTATTGTGAGATGTTTAGAGCTAGGCGATCTGGCCGTTTAGCCTTATAAAGTTCAACAACTTTCGGAAGTAGAAGTTAGTTCAAAGATAGATTAAGCTAAAACTCTTTATACCTAGAGTTAGACTTACTCTATAGTTTACAAATTTAGAATAGGTGTTAGTGGTAGTAGCAAACAGATAAATGACCTCAATGCTTGTAAGAGGCTTCCTCCGGAAGAGGGTTTCTGTGTGACAGCCCTTTAGTTTAGCACTGCCTCCATGTGACATCTTTCCCAAGTGATAGCGATTGCATACGGGACCTGTTGTCTCGCTCAAGCTTCAGTAACATCCTGCAGGTAGAATGACATCATATACCAAAAGACATCGCCCAGCACCTTCCCCTATATTTAAACATCAAATATTCCAACCTACTCTACTGTTATTCTTCTTATATTTTGCTGAGGTACAGTGCCTATATCTATTCCTAAATACTATCGGCACGCCAAAATGGGTTTTCAAAAGTATTTACCCCTTATCCTTTTCCTTATATATTATGCCAGTGGCGCAGGGCCCACTTGGTCGTCTCCAAAGAAGACTAGCCTGGCAGAACAACTTGAGAAAATCGAAACGGAAGTATCGCCGGCCACGACGTCTTTACCTACAATTCTAGAACTGGACCTACGTAGGCGAGACGACTACTCCCTGCCCTCACACCTTTGTGGCTGGTACGGTGACTACACCTGTGAGAGCCCCCTGTAGATGTTATTGCCTTTAAAATCAAACTATTAACAAGAAGAAAGCGGCGTCGTTAACTTGTGGGATGATAGGAGCATCATGCGTTAATTATGGGAGTCTGCGTGGCTGTTGTAAAGGAGCTATATCAGATTGTGCCTCTACAGCGTTCTTCTCTACTTGCATTCCGTTTTCTTCTAAAGATGACAATACTGCCGCCTGCAACTCAAAAGGAATTACATGCTGGTTTGTAACCACCCATTTCATCTATACATCGTATGCTAATTTAATTCTAAAGTGACACAGAGTATCCTGAATGCGGCACTCAGCTTATGTCTTCAAGAGTAAACAGGGATAAAACATATACAATACTCGACTGCTTCAGCAAGGGATGGGGAAGGACCTACTTTATGCAAGATTACCCCCCCAAGATATCCACAACCGAATCGGACAGTTCAACGACGACTGAGACTTCACCACTACCTACAACTACCGTTCCACCAGATCCTCCTCCGAAGCCAACTCCCGTTGGAGCGATTGTTGGTGGTGTTGTCGGCGGCCTTGCAGTGATTGCTCTTCTGGTTATAGCGATCTTCTTCTACCTCCGGAAAAAGCCCACCGATAGGCCTGAAGTTAAAAAGGTTAATATCCCAACTATACAGCCCCCAAACCAGCCAAGTCCTGTCTCGCCGCCTATATACAATACTCAGGCTAGTTATACTGTGTGGCCATCGACTAGTCCTGAACCTATCTCGCCAGTATATAACCCTCCGGGTGGACATTATCAAGTTTCACCCTCTACTGCCGAGCAATACACAGGTATATCTATAGGCCAAGAACTAAATGAGGTGCCTGCAACCAATCCAATAGGGAAAGGTAGTAATCGCGCTGAGCTAAGCTAGTTGTAGAGATTTAGGATGCATTATTATACTAAGGAGTAAGTGGGAAAGGAAATAGTGTTGGTTTATAGTAATTAAGTAGTTTGGGCAATTAATAGGGAGGCATGACAAATTGACACGCAGGCAATCCCATAGCTCAAAGAGATAGCTATATTCGTAATTTGTTAGCTCGGAGCCCAATGCCGTATTAACTACACGTCGCGACTGTTAAACAGCAGACTACCTCTATGTTATATCGCCTTGGCAAATAAACTCATGATATCTATACAAGAATTCCACTATGCTTCTAATGTTTCAGCTGTCGGTGACGATCTGACTGTCTATTGTCTGGTTCTGCAGTAATGAACTTTAAGCTATGTCAGATTAGCATCTAACACAGGCTCCACACTATAATATATCGGTAGTATTCTTCCTGTGTCTTTCTCTCCCTGCTCCAGTTCACCTTTTATTCGGAGTTGTGTTATAGTAATCCGAGCTATTATTAATCAGCTTCCGCTACCCATTCCATGACAATCCGCCTCGGCTCCTGGGAAATACTGGACTCTATTGTAGAACTCGCTACTCATATAATGTACAATTAAGAACTCTCATACTTCGGCTCTGATGGTGTCTTTAATAGGTCGATAAAATGGCAACCTATTCAGTTAGCCATCGATTTCTATTCCCCTTATACCAAGCCGCAGTCAGATTTCGGCATTAATACTAGCAATACACTTCTCTAAATATAGAGCTAAATTGTCTGTAAAGGGGATTATAAAGTCTCACTCCTAAGGTTTCCTTTGCATATTACTAAATACCAGTCCCCCCTATAGCTAAACTATTATACCCTCTAGTTATTACCTTACTAATATATATAAATAGGTATCT
>JABFFG010000309.1:0-99861 GCA_013623685.1 Fusarium transvaalense
TAAGTCCGGGTTCCGGAACCCGCCATGGACTTGGAGTTTGGGGGGAACGCGGAGATGCTGACAAGACTCTTGGCTTAATTCCGAAAGTCGAAAGAAAAGTTAAAAGAAAAGACCTTTATCCCGTTGGAGAAATTTCAATGACGCTTAAGCTGACGTACGCCTGTTCTTGGCATTTAACATGTCAGCATTACAAAATGCCCGCGTGGTGCCTTTAAACAAAAGCCACATTTTCTAGTCGAATTCCAAGACATTAAAGCTTTTCTTGGGGATATTGTCGCATTTTTCAGTGCCTGATTGGTAACCGAAAGTCTGATCTTGAGGCTGGGTTTGGAACTGGTGGGATCAAGCAACAAACAAAAGAGAACAGAACGGGACAGAACAGGTAATAAAAGTAAGCAAGAGCGGTAAGACAAGTGACAAAGCAGAAGTCGCCGAGCTTTTGAGATCCACCAATCACAATAAGTAGCAATGGGCGAAACCGAACATGTGGGAGATTTCGTAAACGTGGCAGTAAGCCATATACCCCGCGTTACATTGTCGTAGCAAAGACAGAGAGATATCACTGACTCGTAATACTCTATGTATTCGTACTCATCTTCAGAATCGTTTTGGAGTTTCTACGGCACATGGAAGTGTCCGGCTGCATGGCCTGGCGTTTGTGGTATGCACCGAAGTATGCATCGAAGGCAGCCTCAAAACTCTATGACGCCTGTCCCAAGAACGGAATCAACGGGAAAGTGATCGACGCCCAGGGCCAAAGCCTATAATCCTTCAGGATGGCTCAGTGCAGATTTGCTCTAGAACCTCCAATTAAGATGAAGTTGAGAGCATCTTTTGAGCTCAGCCTGTTTTTGTCGTCATTTGGTTGGAGAAGGTCTCGGCGGTGCAAAGCAGCCAAGACGTCCTTGTGTCATCACTTTTATGTTGAAGTCGCCCCAAGGACGATGCCCAGGGTCTTTGAAATGATCTACATTCGACGCGATACAAGTCATACATTGTTTTAAATTATGTCGCATTTTCCCAGGGAGTTAGTTAATGATGGCCCGACAATTATCAACGTCAAGCGGAGAATTCCATGACGATCTCGGGCTTCCGAAGTCGAAGTCGGATAGCTCATCTGATAAGATAAGAAGATAAGATGAGATAAGATTTCCAAGATATCAGTCTCAACCCAGCATGTCAAGCATCTGTAAGCGACTTATTGCCAGAATGAACATAACTATATCGTTTAATGCGCCTTCATCCAACTGGTGTCCAATGATTCGATTCTAAGTCAGTTTGACTCTGGATTTCAGTATGCCGTAATCTTACTAAGTTCGTCTTCTTGATGCATGATGGGCACAGCCGCCCCAGATCTGTTTTGTGTTGTCTTGAGCGGTTTCTGCTTGGGTTCACAATAGCTAAAAAACACAGTTATTACACAGCCTTAGCATCATGATTCCGATGCTATCACAATAACCAAATATAAGCTTTTTCACCTAGTAGGGCAACCAAAGCTTGATATCATGAAGATGCCCTAACATAAGGTTTTCTGCAAGGCATAAAATGCCCTGCTGGCTTCCTTCCTCTCAGGACCTTCTCTTTCCATCACAAAAAATTACAACTTCTGCCTCCATCATGGACAACCCCACTATCAATGATTGGCGTTGAGTTTTCTCGCTTGCGCTTTGAGGATCTGACCTGAGGCGTCGAAAGCATACTGCAGCAGTCTGACTTTGTCAGCATTAGTAGGTGCGTACTGGCTTTAAGCTGCGTGCTGCATCGGAGACGGTAATGTAGTATTGACTTACTAGAGGGAAAGCTATATCGCTGGATAGTATTGAATAGAATGTAAGGAACAGGCTGAGAGGCGGAAGAGATGCGAAGATTGAGCGGATGGAATAGAACGTGAAGAAAGCAAGTGTTGCATGAGAACAAGTCGAGAAGGCTTTATAGGCACATGCTGGAGATGAGCGGAGGCAACAGTCTGTGATTCATGGACAGTACAATCGAAGAGCGGGCAAAGCAGAAGATGTATTAGTGTGTTGTTCAATCCGCAATCGTGGCAATGGGATGACCCATACGCACTTGGTCAACGTTTCGCATACGCAGACGAAGTGTATAAATGGAGGTGACATGCATTATTACGAACGCTATGCCAAACAGAAGAAGATTTTCTCTTGTGCTGAAATTTAAGTGAGTTGAATCTTATAAGACAGCTGAACCGGATCATCCCAGATCTGTGGTCAGCATTGTCTTGTTTCCTATTATTGATCGTCGGATGATAGAAGTCGATACATCATACTACAAACCGCAACGACAACATTCTTTTTACATACTCTTCTTGTGAACCACGGCAAACTCACCCATGAGTTTCTAAGATATCCTCTTATCAAGTGGTAGATCATCCCTTTTGATATATAGGTTAGATGCATTACATAAACTGGGTGGAGGATAGTTCATCTCCAAGGTGAGTCAGGACCTCAAGAAGTAAAAAAAACAGCTTGTTAGCGCATGTTACAATCTTACACATTACAATTTCCATCGTCGTATTAAAAAATTACAATCGAATGCGCAGTAGAAAAAAGAGCATCAGTGAGAAGATTATCTGAAAATGCAAAAAATCAGCTCCCCGAAACCTGGATCGAACAAGTGACCTTTCGATGACATATAACAATTACAGTCGAACGCTCTTCCAGCTGAGCTATTCGGGGAGATCTCCGAAGCGGAGGAATAGCTATTAATGCCACGAGTGCTTCGTAATGCTACCTATACAGGACAGCCAATCAACCATTAGAGGACCAAATATCAAGCATGGCTGCTCTTCTTCCACAATCACCAACGCATCAATATTGTTGCAGCTGTCTCACCCAACTCATTGTATTGTATAACAAAACGTAAACGATATTACGCGGCTGGACTTTCGCCCGTGTATAATTCACTTGTCTATTTCAGTGTGGAATGCTTACCGCTGCATGAAACCTCGCATCTGCGAGTTTGCGACCGAGTACGCGTTCTTCGTATACGTAGATCCGGTCTGCAGCGGAAGCATCGCTATTTAGACATTTCCACCCCTGGCTAGGGCGACATGAGACAAGTCTAAATTCTCCGACTCAGGAACCAACAACGCTTGATTCGCTAAAGCCATCAACAGAACGCCAGCTTGGCAAGCTCTGACAGGAGATAAACGATGCGCCGACAACGATTAATCTTATTTGCCTGGCTTCCGCTGTCAGATCTGATAGTCTAGCCGTATCGAGTACAATCCGATGCATTGAAACGGCTTCCGAGATCCACCGCGCTGGCTCGGTAGCGCCGAAGGTCGAGGAACGAAGCTTAGCGAGGCTAAACGAGAACGCCTAACGCAGGGGAGTCAGTAGAGGAGGAGAGTAGCTAAGCAATAGCTAGCTACCCGTGGATTGCTTCGCCCCTTCTATCAGGTCCGTGAATACGGCGGTCGCAAAGACTTTTCTGATACAAGTTAAGCTTCCCATGTCTAATTTTAGTTGCCTTCGAGAACAAGTCTAGTTATAAAGATGCTCACAGATCCCAAAGTCTAGATCCAGACAATCATTTTCAGTCCTTCTCTACCTCTTCTTACCAGCAACATCTTCTTTTCAATTTCTGTTTAGTCTTTCTGTTACTTAAATCCAATTTCCTAGCCTTGACGTACGAACATCTCAGTCTTTCATTTATACTTTCCTTTCCAGGTCCTCAATCCAAATCAACAAATATGAATATGTATCAGCGAGATGCATCAGCCGACGCTGGAGACGCGGGCGGGTTTAAACTTTATCACTACGACCCGTCAATGGCGGGTGGTGCCATCTTTACGCTCCTTTTCATCGGCACGACCCTCCTTCACACTTGGCAACTATACCGTGGGCGATCCTGGTTTACCATTCCTTTGACTGTTGGTGGTCTATGTATGATTATCCTCATTCAACCAAATATATAATCTCATGCTAATTTACTTCCCAGTCCAACTTATTGGATACGCTGCGAGATGCAAGTCTGCCAATGAAAGCCCAAACTGGTCATTGGGACCGTATATTATCCAAAGTATCTTCTTGCTCGTCGCTCCTGCACTCTTTGCTGCCAGTATTTACATGGAACTTGGAAGAATCGTGGAGATGGTCGACGGAGAAGGGCGGGTCATGATCAGCAAGAAGTGGATGACCAAAATCTTTGTAATCGGAGACTTACTGTCATTCTTTCTCCAAGGCGGAGGTTAGTAAATGCTTCCTTGTAGAACACACATTTTGCGACTTTGGTGCTAATGTCCAAGCACAGGTGGTGGCTATCAGGCCTCTGGTACTCTTGAAGCGCTGGACACAGGATCGAAATTCATCATTGTCGGTTTATTCGTCCAACTCATCTTTTTCGGTTTCTTCATAATCGTCGCCATAGCATTTCATCGAGCTATCGAACAAAACCCAACTGGTCGATCGAGCAGCGGCATTCCCTGGAAGAAGCACATGATGATTCTCTACGCTGGTAGCTTGCTTATCATGGTTCGATCTGTTTTCAGAGCCATCGAGTACTTGCAAGGCAACAATGGTTCCCTGCTCAAGCACGAAGCTTATCTATACATCTTCGATGCAACGCTGATGTTTCTTGTCATGGTACTATTCAACTGGTTTCATCCATCTGAAATCACTGCTATTTTAGATGAGAGGAGGAGCGGTAAAGGGTACAGCATGGGAGCATTTACCGAGTGCGCTTAGTAGCAACACTGCATTGTAAGGTGTCTAGACATCAAGAGTCTGTGGTATGGAAAATGGCTTTTAGTTATTGGCGTAGATTAGGTATCTTGATATTTACTGTCTTAGACCGACAACTTCAAGAGGCCAGGCTATCCATTCTCTCCAATATGAGCCTAATAGATCGGCAACTACCTCCACAATGTCATAGCCCCATCCTTCCATAAACCAAGAATCATTAGTAAATCGATGCAGAAGTGCACCATAGAACGCATACAATATTAAAGCTGGTGGCTGTCGCTGTTGCAACAGGGTAAAGTACGCCTCAGGCGCAAAGGGAACAAAGAGAAAGGCACCTTGCCATGATCTGTTGAAGATGGATTCACCTGGTGATTCACTTTCCATTGAAGAGAACTGCTCCATGAACATGCGACATCGTCTAAGCACTTGCAATGTGTCCTCGTAGCTCTGCGCATCGGGATGGTTGTCCCATACCTCTCTGGCCTGACAGAAATACCGGTCATCGGGATGTGAGACCGTATCGAGATTCAGCTCCTCAAAGTTTCCGATCGTTAAGAGTTCTCTCAATGGACCCTCTCTCAGACTGAAGAAAGACGGTGTCAACATAGTCTGAACACCGCGAAGCATTGGGATCCAGCCCAAGCCTAATAAGCGATCTTTGCGGCTCCCCCACTCTGACTCGCCCCAAAGTCCTTGACCTAAGCGACCAGAAACGCCAAATACATAAAGCAGATTGAGCGATGACCAAGTGAATAATGCATCGGCTATTTCCTCATGAGATTCTCTCAAGGCCTCGTTGAAGCCTTGTAGACTCTGATTGTGATAGCGAGAAGCTTCTGCAGCATGTCTCAGTCTCTCTTGTGGCTGAAGGTATGCGATGTGGAGAGCAGTAAGACCAAGAAGAGCGTGCATCACAAACGGGTGTTTGAAAGCAAGCTGGGGGAACGTGACTTGGCATGTGGCTGATAAGGCTGAGTTCTTGTATATATCGTGACTGGTTGAGATGGTCCAATGATGAAGAAGCGCCATGTCTCTGATTCCATAATCACCAGGCCTCTGTTCATGTGGCTGTTCTCTGAGAATAGATGTAAGGCCAGGAAGTGGGGAGAACTGTCGAGGCTGGGGTGAAGGTCCGTGGCTTTGGTGCGAGGCTGGTGAAGGGTCGGCAGATAACGATCTTGCTTGAGCAAACGGGTATTCGCAGTCAGCTCCACGTCGTTCACAAGCACGGCACTTGGGTCTTTCCTCGGTGCACTAGAAATGAATCAGCTTTAAACCATACCCTTTAGGTTTTTAACCACTCACCTTGACGCGACGTCTCCTGCAATCATTGCACCCGGTTTTCACTTTTTTGTGTCCCCGACGCAGTTTGGCACCCTTCCTCGATGCTGATACGTCATTGTCTGCGTCGCTCATAGCCAGGGGTGAGATTAATAGTTGAGAAACGATAAACGAGGAATAGCATAAGGAAAAAGTAAGTTGAGAGTGATGTGTGTGTGTCTGTCTGATAAACGATGCTGGGGAGCGAGATGGTAGGTTTTGTTGACAGGCGAAATTAAACGGGACAGGTCAAAGGGAACCTGGACAATGCGAACCCAAACGAGGTCTGAGCGAGCGACCATGACGTGGCTTTAATCTGGAGGAATTCATTGGCAGGCTTGATTCATTACGATCCACAGAGTGGCCACATCTAAGCCTAGAACAGCTAGCTAGCTATCGACGGATATCCCGTTACTTACGGGGGTTGCCGAGACTGTCATTTCAAGCCCAAGGATTTACAGAGTAAGAAACATGATTCAGTGATGCTAGTGAAAAGTTACATTATGCTTCTAGAACAAAGTGAAGTCGACTCTAATTCTATTCGTTCACAAACTAATCTAATTTAAACCGAGTTGAATACAAATACTAAACGGCAATAAGTAAAGGGAATACTAAGAAAAAGCACCATACACAAAATAAGCAGATATCGCCAACAATGCCCTAAATCAATCTCTCAATTCAACCGCTCGTCTATTTCCTCCGTTGGCGATCGTCATTGACTTCATAATTATCGTAAGATGACAGCTCCACGTTCTCGGCGTCTGAAGTCTTGCGATCTGTCTGCAGATACTCGACATACCAGACCACGAGAATGACCATGACAAGAGCCATCAGAATAGCATCAAACACATACAAGAAGATCTCATGCGAGATAAGATATCCCTTGTTGCCCTGGAGGTATTCAACAACTCTGAAGATACTTCGTACGAGGATTAGAAAGCTTGACACGTAGAGAACGTATAAATATCGCTTCCACGGGACATCTCCTCGCAAAGACTCGGGTGTTGGACATTTCGCCAGTCGGTAGTGGAAAAGGAACGAGGTAACAACAAAGAAACCAAAGACCACAATCTGTACCAACAGTCCGGCAATAATGATCTTCTCGCCCATCTCGTAAAGGTCCAGCGTGCCGGCTGACTGAATACCTCCACCACCTGCTTGCAGACTGAACGCGATAACGTCGCCAGTGACGAAGACTCGTGTAACCCATTGGACAGGTATAAGCGACAAATGAGACGCGCCGACGGTTCGGATCAATCGGCCGAGGATCATATATATCGAGGCTGCGAACAGCGCGGGTGCGACGAGAATGGGAATTGCTTGTAGTACAAATCCGCCGACGGAGAATTTATCGAAGTGACTCCAGATTCTACCGGCATAACCAATGGTTTCAACTTGAGGGATGACCGATTAGCTAAAGCACGATGGGGTTCCGTTCTACTGGTCAACTTACAGAGGCCACCGATTGTGAAAGCCGTAAAGTAATAAGCTCGTGCATTGAATAACCGCCATGTATGTGCCGCTGTCAGAATAGCGAAAACAACAACGCTAACAATTGCTGCTGGTAATGAAGGGTCATATCGGTAGAGTTTGAAGTCGAACGCTTCGGCGTCATAAGTAGGGTCGGCCATGGTTGGAATGGAGAAATGGGTTTGGGGAGGATTGATCTGGAACGAAAAGTAGATAGAGTATAGGAAAGGAGTAGACACTTATAATATTTAAACATGCTATCAACACTCTCCAAGTTACCAGGATTTGGGCCTGGAATGTGGATCACTTTGCAGTTCTTTAGTGCGACTCTTTCTGAAGACCGAGCTCTGTGGCTTGGGAATAGTTGATGTAAACGAGGTTAAACGAGGGTCAACGAGGTGCGTATACGAAGCTGAACGAGGTCGAATCTTGACCTGGTCAAGGCTGAATCTCATCTTAGATTAAAATTTTTCAAGGCGGATCCATAATTGAAACCAAAAATAACTTCCAATTGTTTCGTGATAGTAAGTTCTCGAAATCCAAATCTACCAGAACATACGCTGCTCCAAGTTGACCTGTTCTGGTGTTCCTGCAGCAGGACAAAGCACCACGATCCCATTCTCCTCGTCTTCCTGGCCAGGGATTGGCGCATCAATATCGAGTTCAGCCATCAACATCCCGACCTGTTAATCAGTAATTAGTTTTGCTCAATTCTCGCAGCACTCTTGACCAACCTTTCCAACTGTTCCCTGATCTACAGCAGAAGCCCTCAAATTCTGCGCCAGCCGAACAGCCAACGATGCTGCAAACATATTCGTCTTGCCAACTTCAGTCATAACACTCATCAGAGCTGTAAAATTATCCTCGCTTTGACGATTACCCGTCGTCGAAAAGTCAGTCAGGAAAAAGGATGCTGCGATGAAAGTAGCGAACGACACGAGCGGATTGCGGAACCTGATGCTGAGGTCTGAGACCAGTGCGACTGTCATCATTATCTGAAGCGCAGACTCCATTACTCGAGAGTTAATGTGTGGCAGCAAAGACATATCCATCTGTGAGCGTGTAGTCACTGAGCGATGGATGCAGATCAACGCTGTGTGCAACTGGAGGTTGATAAGAACAGCCGCGGGATTATCCATGTTCTCGGGGCATCTCAAGTCGGCTGGCAAAGTTGCAAAAGCGTTAGTCACCGCTTCATCTAATTTTTGAAGTTGATTCCAATCATTGTTGTCTTCATCTTCCTCGCTGGCCCGCGAGAAGTTGAAGCACTCATTGAACAGGTGGACTGCGACGACTCGGCAGGCACTGGTGGAAAGCTCGTACATGCCTTGGCCGAGAGCTTGTTTGAGAGTTATCGTAGCTACTGGCGTGCTAGACAAGAAGGCATCGATCGATGTTGGTAACCGCGTTTGTATCTGATAGTGATTAGTCCCGACGTCAACTGAGGGTCAGAAAATACACACGCTTCGCCAGTCCATCATTGTAGGCCAACCACCAGTGCTACTTGTGATCCGGTCAGTGGTGAAGACAACCCAAAAGGTTTTTCTTCGTTCTTCTTCCTCGGTGAAGTCCAACGCCGGAGGCAAGGTCAGACCAGCGGCGTTTTTACCGTCTAGTCGGTGCAGGCCCAGGATATGCGCTAATCGAATAGCTCGGGCTATGCTCATTGATGCTCGTGAGAACCACAAATGCTGTGCCTCGAAGTGGCCGATGAGAACCCAAGCTTGACAGTGAGCCAATGAGATCTGCTCGCTATCGCTCTGTGAAGACATCAGCTATTTGATCAACGATTTTGCTGCAGTGGCCATATACCTTCATCTCGTCTGCTTGGATGTATTGCCGTGCTCGTACGTAAAATGCCTCGGCCATGTGTCCATAAGTTTGCGATGCACTTGCTCCAGCAGCCAGGATCGCATATTGTAGACACATAGGTGGTTGCATGTGTACCGGTCTGTAAAGAGATGCGATATATCTCTCGCCATGAATCATGAAGGAGTCAGATTGTAGTTTGGTGAAGTATATAGTCGTCCTATAACTTCAATCAGACTTTGTGCTGTCAGCATCTCGTATGTATGACCACTCACAGTTCATCAACAATATGACGAGGCGGTAACCTCTCAGATCGGCCTGTGTCAATGAGTTCTGTGCTGAAGGCTTGAAACTCAGGTGGACTATTTTGTGATTCTAGTCTTGCTTCCAGGTCCCCTATACTGGTCAATATCTTGACTGCACATCAAACGATGAACATTACTTACTTATGCGACTTTGCATATCCCGTAATCGTGGTCTCATAGCTGGGTTAATGACTGGCTTCTTTCGCGCAGATGGATAGTCGCATTTTTCGCTTGTCTTGGCGCAACGGCCACACCTGGGAATCGTTTTGTCGCATTTTAACTTTCGCATTCTACATAGCTGACATGAAAACGGTGAGAGTGCGCCCAAATCTGATTCTGAGCCTGAGGGCGCCTGAGGCGATTGTGATGAACGTGAGTCTCCAGACATGGCGTTTACTGGTAAAGCTAAGCCTTGGCGAAGTAATGGAGAGCCTGGACAATGACGTGCGAGATATAGGTATGAATGTACAAGGCGATATACCCTTTCGCGAAAAGAAACGAAACAGATACTCTGATCGTTGTCGACATTTGCTCACATCTGCGGGGCTGTCCAGCTGTCAGCATGCTTTCCTATTCTGGGTTACTCTCGTAGGATTCTCTCTGCGTCTATCATCGGCTTGCTAGACACAGCTCTGAGACAAGAATTACTAATGATTGAAGGGGATACCAGATCTCAATTGACCTTCTATCTGTAGATATCTCTTCGTCTTAGAATCCATTGACATCACTGTAAATTATATGCCAAGGATGAGATTTTCCTGGTAGTGATAGCTGTAGATAGGCAGTCTCAGATAATTGGCCAATGAGATATCGTTATGTCGGCCTGACACTTCGGAACATAATTCATCCGAGTCTACTCTTGTCCGCATACAGTAAAGTGTGCATAGGCCTTGCATAATATTATGCTATCACAGCTTGAATAGTTACCAAGAGCCAAAACCCGAATTGAAGATGATCGTATTTAATCCAGGGGTATAATAAACATGGCTTTGGTGCAAGGTTGAATGAATCAATGACAACTTTGCCTCCTATTTTAGCAATGCAGTACCTGTATGTGGAAAGTAGTTTTTGGAGTTTCTGACAAAACGCTTACCATTGAAGCCCTGAGCTTCTCACAGTTTCTACCGAATATTCGGAAAATACTGTTAGATCCGACTTTTTATTATCGCACTAGAGAATACAATTAACAATTTTAACAGCTTTGATTATTCTTTTACCCTTTACTAAGCTTTCGCGCCGTTCAGTAACGTTAATTACTCATTTCTAAGACTCTAATATCTCGCTTACAGGGTAGGCATAAACAAACCTATGGTAATTCAGCACTTGGCAATATAAAACTCTAGATAGGTTGGCAGATATTCAATTATCTAGCTACCAACTATTTCATCATCTATCAATCTCATGATACGTATAAAGCCAGGTCCTGTTTTGAAGACCCCCCATTCTCTTAGATAGCCTGGAGACCAGCAAGAACACCAGCCCAAGTCTCGCGAACGGTAGGCTGGATTTGACTGGCAGGCAAGCTGAAACCATAGGTACCCTTGTCACGGAGCTCAATGGTGTAAGCGTACTTGGCCTTGGCAACACCCTGGACGTAGTCGATGCTGTCACCGGTAGTGGCGTACAGAGCACGGCAAGAGTTGCCAGTGGTGTAAGAAAGACCAGACTGGCCACGGATACCGTTGTTGATGCGGGTAGCGACGGATGAGAGAGCAGTCTCCTCAGGTGCGACAACCTTGCAGTCGTAACCGTATGCTATAGGGAGGTTAGCTTGGAAATGCAGAATAGGTATCTGAATCGACTTACGCCAGAGGATGTACTGTCCATAAGAGTGGAAATCAACGTAGAAAGAGATACCACGGCCAGCAGCCAAAGAGTCAATCTGACCAACGATGGCCTTGAGCTCAGGGCTGTCACCAGCAGCACGGCCCTTGAAGGTCTCGTCACAAGGGTTGGTGGAGGCACCACCAGTAAGCTCCCACTTGTAGGGCCAGTTGCGGTTGACGTCACGGCCAACGCAGGTGCTTCCAGAGACAGTTTGACGGTTCTTGCGCCAGAGACGGTTGGTAGTCTGAGTGTAGACGAAGCCTAAAAGTACAATTTAGTATGACCGCATATTCTGGTTCATGGTGGGCAAAGGCTTACCATCAGGGTTGACAATGGGGGTGATGTAGAAGTCGTACTTGTCGACAATGGCCTTGACAGCAGAGTCGGTGCCATACTTGGTCAACAGCTGGTAGGCCATGTACTCAGCAGTCTACAAAGAAGCATCGTTAGTCACATAAAGTCAAGTAAAAGAGCCAGTCACTATTACTTACCATAGTGGCGATCCACTCGCGAGCGTGGACAGTTCCGTGGAAGACAACAGCAGGCTTGGATCCCTTGCCTCCACTTCCCCAGATGTGGATACCAGTCAGAGCCCGGCCCTGGAAAGAGTTTCCAAGGGTAAAGACCTCGGAGCGGCTGGGGTAAGAGGTCTGCAGGTCGGTGAGGAACTGGAGATGATCAGCGTAGGGGTGGTAGGCGGTGAACCATGTCTCGCTGGGAACTGCACAATAATTAGCATTCTTGTGGTTGCCTAAGTAGTCATACTAATGGGGTTTGGCATACCAGCGTAGACAGTGGAAGTCTCCTCCTCGGCAAGGACAGCACCAACATCCTCGACCAAGACGGTCGTGTCAGAGGCAAGCTTGGTAACCTTGTCAACGTTCTCAGGAGCAACGACAATGTCAAGCTCCTCACCAGCACCAGGGTTCAGGATGGTAGCAGCGAGCTTGTTGATCGCCTCGGCATCAGCGCCCTTGGGAAGGGTAACACGAAGGCTCTTGAAGCCATTGTAGTCGATCTTCTTGGAGCTAGGAACAGCCGTGGCCAAAGCCAGAGGGAGGAGAGCGAGAAGAAAAGACCGCATCTTGGCAATTCGTTCTCGAGAATCAACAGCGCACAAAGAGATGGGGCAGAGACTGATTGAAGTGCGGGGTTGAATAGAGTTGTGAATAGTGGCTGATAGCTTAAATTTATAGTCAATTCTAACCACAGATTACATTGTGTTTGGTTAATATGACGATCTTCGAAACTATCTTGATCATCAGACTCCTCTGATAACGCTATCGAATAGCTGGAGAACTTCTGTCAATGATGCCATCTTGGCCTGGACCGGACCTTGGCTCCAAAAAGGTAGGTAATTAAGGTGATACAACATCGAGCACGGAAGCTCCCATATCTCCGCAAAGTACCTTTCCTAAACGGGCAGCTGACAACCCCTTGCCAAGGTTGCATTATCAGCAATGATCTTAGCTGGGGTCGGCAGAGCAAAGGTTCCTCTTTAAGCGCTGGCCTTAAACAAATCAGATCCAAGAGTGACACGGCTGTTCATTCCACGAAAGGAAAGTGGCGTCGGCAATGGGATATGCTTAATAGGCTACTTTATGTGTGATTCGACCACAGACGATGATCAATTGAGACAACACCTCCGATGGAAAACACGCTTCGGTTATCGTGTTCTGGGGTGATTTCTGATTCGCGGCATATTATGTACCTTGATGATTCGACCTTGCGATTGGTGTTTTGTTTGAGTCAATGCGGATGGAGACGAGATGAGAAGGAGGATATCTGATAAGCTGAATGACTGCTTCAATTTCGTCATTCATTGGGACGTATGGTAAGCATATTGGTTCTTTTGTGAGGCTCAAATGAATCTGGAACGTTTCCAACTGCCGCTCTTGGACATTCTTGGCACCTTGGGAGTTGTGAGGTGTCGATACTATGATCGAGACTCAGTCGTGCAGCTATGGCCCACCAAATACTTGTTGTTTCTAGAACTATACTCCGTCTACCGTTGATCATGTTTGTTTCCATTTTGTTCCCACAAACAAGATAAAAAGCTTCTAGATGCAAAGATGCTGTTTCCTGGAAAGAACACCACTGTTAAAGTGCAAGACCAGCCTTGATCAATTCCTGATGAGTTGTGTGAGAAGTATTAGTGGTAATAATATTAAAATAACACTCATCGCTAGTCTATAAATGCCTCTAAATAAATATGCAAGGCTTACGAGGGAAAGCACTTTTGGTCCAAGCCTGTTGAAAAAGGCAGCTTTAAGCTGACTGGCCCTTGTTGAAACAATCGAAACTACAACGCTAGTATATGCATGCATGGCTTAAGCAGCGTCCTTTTCAGACAGCTGACCAGCAGGCTCCTCCAAAGGCAAACGGCCAGACCAGACATCGATGTCTTTAGCTCGTGCAAACTGTACAAACAAACAATTAGTATGCTGACCTTTTTGTATACAGGATGTTAAGACTTACCTTGGTGCCATATGCAAGCTTCCAGCCAATGATAGGAATGATGAAGATGGGAATTCCGATGTAGGACGCAATAAAGTCTGCGGTATTCCAGTTGCCCTTGAGGAAGACAGGGAAACCACAAACAAGAGTGATGATGACAGAACCAATTCCTCCAAACCACGCAGTGTAAGGTTGCCAAGGTGCCTTCCAGGGAAGTGTATCACGGCTGATACCTTGAACCTTGAGAGCGCGGTGGAAGCGGATGTAGCAGAAGCAGAGAGTTGCCCATGCAATGAGACCTGCTACAGTGCTGAGGTTGAGAAGCCAGTCGAATGCCTGAGCAGCACCACCAGTACCGAGACCTGGAAATGATTAGTACACCATTCATGGAATGATCCTTTTGATAAAGAAAACTTACTGAGATAGGCCAAAGGTCCAAATAGCCACGAGGTAATGACAGCGACGTAAGGAACACCCTTCTTGGTTGTGCGTCCAAAAAACTGAGGAAGCTGTCGGTCTGTCGTCATGGCGAGAATGATACGAGATCCAACCCAGCAGTACGAGTTACCAGCAGACCAGGCAGAAATCAGGATACAAGCATTGATGATTGAGGGCAGCACCTTGATGCCAGCAGCTTGGATAGCAATGACCCAGGGCGAACTCTTGGCATTGCCAGAGCCGGACACAAGGCCCTCGTTCCTGGGATCGACGATCAAGCCAATCAAGAAAGCTCCTAGGATATAGAAAAAGCCAATGCGGTATGTGACTCGGTTCGCGGCCTTGGGAATTTCCCTGTGAGGGTTGATTGCCTCTGCAGCAGTGATGACCACAGTCTCAACACCGATAAACGAGAAGGACGCGTTGACAAAAGCGGAGAGGAAGCCGAGGAAGTGTCCAGATGAACCAGTGATGCCGTTGTAGTCAACCCAAGCGCCAGGGTCGTTCCAGTATCGAAAACCAATCGCGTCGCCCTTGGGACCTCCGCCAGCGGTAATAACAATCGCGACAATGACGAGGCCAATAAAGCACAGGACCTTGATAGCACCGGTCACGACTTCAGCCTCACCGAAGAATCTGACGTCCATCAAGTTGATCCAGAGGATGAGAACAAGACTGATGGTGATGACGACTGCTGGAGTGATATCCGTCCAGTAACTGACCAGGACTGCTGATGCTGAACATTCTGCTGCGATGGAGATGGTGTAGCAGTAGCCGTACGAAATTGCGAGAGAGAACCCGACTGAAGGATCGATAAAGCGAGTAGCCCAGTGAGGAAACGAACCAGCAGTAGGAAGCTAATTCAAGTCAGTGCCATGATTCCCTTGATAGAATTTCGTTAGACTTACCAGTGTTGCGAGCTCAGAGATACTCTGCATAACACACCAGAGAACAGCACCGACAACGAAATACGCCAATAGCAAACCAGCAGGTCCAGAGGTAGCATACGCTGATCCGGCACCAATGAAGAGTCCAGTTCCAATACCACCACAAAGACCAATCCAAGTGATATGATATCCCTTCAATCGTCTTTGCGTGGGACCTTCGCCGCCATTGCTAAGCACAGGCTTCTCATCATCACTCTCATGAGAATGTCCATACGACGCGTCCACTGGGGGAGCTGTCTCAATAGCGTCATGTTCATACTCAGGCGCCATTATGGCCAAACAGAAACAGAAAATGAAAGAACGATTTGCAAATAGTAACGTAATGCTGTCGACAAGAGGAGATAGGGGACCCGCCAAGAATGGTTTGGTTCTTATATAAAAACAAAGACTACTCAAGAGCTGAGCTTTTTGGAGGTCGCGGCTCAGTCTCCGATTGCGCAATTCGAAGTTTTCACTACTAGCGTACGGTCTCCCCTAGAACTAGGTGGCAATGGGGAAGTTTATGGGGCTCGTCAAGGGAGAGATGCGGGACTTTGGCAGAATGTAGTTTGGTGCGATAAAATCTACATCTCCACATACCGACTCTAACCTCTTTACTATTGATCAGTGGAGGCGATGGCGAATGAATAAACTAGGTTTGCGATATTTTATGGTTTGGAAATGGTTGAATTACGAGTATTATGACTCTGATGTCTAGTGATTAGACTGTATTTCGGTAATATGGCCTTTCACCGTCGTTCATATGCTCATTAGATGGTACACCGCTAAGACCAGCCCCCTGATTCCTTCCATGGGGAACGGTCCAGGCGCCTTGACAAAGTATCCCACTTGTGAAATCTGGAGGCAACCTTTGACAGCTGCGTTCGGACCAAGGTTATGGGGTTAAAACCCACATAGTTTGGATCTATCCTGCCAAGCATTGTTCCGTTCCAGTCCGACAGCACAGCTACATAGCTAGTTAACTTGGTCAGTGTAACCCAAGCTTTGTTGTAGGGCTGAGAGAGATGTAGAATATAAGAATATAGCTATCAATATCGTGTATCACTATTCCTAGAAAGCGCAACAATGAAATACAATCTGGGTCTAGAATCGAGGTACATTAAACCCGCCAAATCATCCTCGTCGGCCTAATCAATCATCAATGCACTCACTGTCAGAGGACTCACTCAAGCTGGACACGCTGATATCATCATCACTTCTGTCTTCAGCCTCAGGATCGATCGCATTTGTCCACAACTGAAGAAAATATCCCAACCCTGGATCTTTGATGATTACTTTGTCCGGCGTCCAAGAACGGGACAACTTGAGCAAGTCGTTCATTTCCTGATAGATCTCTCTCATCACTATTGCTTTCGGTGACATTTTGTTTGCGGGACTGACAGTTACAACGTTCGGCCACGACACAGGTCCGTTCATACGGGGTGGTGGTGGTGGGTGATAAGAGGAACATCGAAAGGTCAGAGTCATGCCAGGACAACGAATCGAATCCCACGTCTCGGGTGTAACGGCTGCGTTGCTCTCCGTGTATATATCGTACACGCCGCTGGAAAACTCATGAGCCCTGGTGCAGACAAACGACCCGACCTTGGGCGTCAAATCTTTGATCATCTAGTGACATATGTGAGCAAAGGCTTCGGAATACTGAATGGGGACTTACCTTGACAGTTCCACAAGATGTGTACGGAAGAGTCCACTTCCTGTGATGGCTTACATCAACAATGGTAATAGGCGCTAAAGTCACGCCGAGCTTGAAGAAGAGTGTGACTGCCAATTCTGGGGTGTAGTCAATACCGTTTCCAACCTTAGTCGCTGTATTGGTTGATAAGGCGACCAAAGTCATCTCACGAGAGCTCTTCTGCCCCGCAACGGAAATGGCCTTGTCAACCTCTTCACGAACCATGCGGTCAAGTGAGGTATATTGCTCCATTAGCCCAGGACGCCTTTTCCAGAAACGTTGTGTAGTCAACTTTCGTAAGGAAGATCTAATTTCTTCCTCTTCCAGAGGGAGTTTCGTCACATTTTTACTTCCGTATCTCATCTGGACCATGTAGGCTTCAAGATCCTCCCACGCCCACTCGTCTCGCGAACTTCGTGTGAAGAGACGCTGGAACCAATTTCGAGATGGTGACTCTAAATACGACGTGGTATCGGAACATGTAGGGGCGCAGTCCCCCTTTACCTCGGTGGATGTTTCCGCTATATCGGGGGATGTTTTCGCTGTGTCGGGGGCTGTAATAGTTGCTCCAGATTTGGCTTCTTTTTCAGCGACTGGATCTTTATCTCTGCGTGGACGGTTAGTCTCTGTCACGTAGATTTAGGTATCGTAATAGCTCAACTTACAACACAGCGTTGACCGGCAAAGAAGGGGGCGCAACAGTGGTAGAACTATTAAAGACGGAGTGTCAGAAATTGATGGCGGGGGCCGCAGGATGCAAGAACTTGCCTTGTAAGTGTAGCCACGCTTCCCTTTTCTTCAATAGAGTTCCGGGGAGAAGACAAAGGACTGTCCTTCTTAGTCCAGCGTTCTCGCTTCTCTGTGAAAAACTTGTGGTATGCCAAGCGCCTTCTCCCAACAAGTCCAGCTGAGCGTCGCATCGAAGTTTCACTGCCCCAATCCCCTGGAGAACGGATCGTAGTGCTGATAGACTTGTATCAGCATCTATAAATAAGAAGGTATCGTGGAAGGAAACGAACCTCAACTGGAACTGCGCAATACTCCCGACGAGAAAGCGCAACATGAGTTCCAACTTGACCTGCGTCAATTCCTGTTGGCAGATCTTGAGCCGAGGGTCCAACCACGTCCAGGTACTAGCCTCTGACAGGTTCTTCTTTGCCAAACAGGAAAGCAAATGTTCAGTCCGCTCTTTTGTCATGTGGCCAATGTCATTGTTTCTCTCGACATATTCTGATGTCTCCACCATCAAGATGAGAATGCCCTTGTACAGGATGTCGCAGGTGGCGGCGAGCGCGTTTATGTCGTTTCTACAGGCATCTGTGAAAACGTCCGGAGCTTGTTGAGAGAGGTTTTCGACCCTTTGAAGCATGGAACATGTCGAGTTGACGAGAGAAACCAGCTTTGGGAGTCCATTCCTACGAGCCTTGCGAAATGCTTCAGCATGTAGATCAAGAGAGCTTGCCAAATTAGCGCCTAGTTGGGCAATGCCCTGAATGTCTAGGCCAGCCATGTCGTGTATCAGAAGAAAGTTCAGCAAAGTTTTAGGAAAGAGATTTGACCTGGGAGTTGAGTGTCCGGCCTCTTTTTATGCTGACATCTACGTCTCCATCATGGTGTGATGACTGCCTTATACTGTGTCACAAGTACCCCTCAATAGCTGCGAGCTGAGAGACATAACCAGTCACAAACCTGTCAACCGCATTGCTGCCTGGAGCTGTGTTGCATAGAGTAACTGAACAACATACCATGCATAAGCCACCAAAATATCGATTGGTCAGTGATACTGTGAAATGTCCTACTGAGTTAAGGCTGATAGCCTCAATTCTGAAGACAACCGTAGCCAGTAGCCACTTTTGAGATCCTGTGGTTGGTAGTTAGAGTTGACAAGGATCAATGAGATTTTTCGACACTTAAGATACCAACTCTATTTGTCGGTGCTGCCCCTTCGGATGGTGGGCTACTTCCTATGAAGAAGAGGACATCGTCTTGAGCGAGGTTTCTGCTTGGGTTCACAATAGCTAAAAAACACAATTATTACACAGCCTTAGCATCATGAATCCGATGCTATCACAATAACCAAATATAAGCTTTTTCGTCTAGTAGGAAGAACAGGACATGTTATTGAGATATTCGTTAGTACCTTGTAGGTTGGAAAATCAGTGACGCCTGGTACAATGTTCTTCATCACCCTGTCCTGGGTGTTAGTATCATCCCGAAGTTTGTTGTTTTCTTTTGGACTGTGGCTCTCTAGATGGCGGACACTACATTGAATATTAGATTGTTAATGATTCTTCCACAGATGAACCACTCCGACACTTGAGTCAACTTTGAATCCCATAACCCGGCATTAAAGACCCAGGAACATCATTCGTGCCACTCGAATTGACTATACTGGCGCGGTCCGAACATTGAATTGGGCAGATAATACAAGATTCAATGAACAGGTGATGGGTTTCTTAGAATGTTCAAGGCAGCGAAGATTTTCGATGTGTAAACTTGCAAACGTGGGAAAGTTTTCTTTGGGTAACAGCGCAATAAGTGAACTTGTCATCTGTCACTTGAGATTGTTATCACCTCCTTGCGTAGCTCTTTCAACCAGTTCACTTAGCAATTTGGATATATTCAGTTTAAAAAGACAAGCCTCCGTGCGGAACAGGTCCTTGTTCCTACACAGTCGGTCGCTCGATCATATGTTCGTCCCAGCACAATCATTACAGAGGGCCATTCAAAAGAACGGTTCAAAATACCAAACACGAACATGTAGAGTAGTAATAGATGAGCAGAACAACTATTCTTAAATTACTATAATTACCTGTCTATCCCCCATTCTTATCACTTCCTTCCTCAACGGTCTCCCAACTGTCTCTGTGATTCGATACAGGTAAGCCTTTTGTCAGTACTTTTTCCGCTTTCTACGCCTTTGTAAAGACGAAAGACCATCCCCATCCAGATCAATTCCAAGACAGGAGTTCAGTATGTCTAACATCAAGAAGCAGTTCAAGCAGCTTGGTTGTCGCCTCAAGCATCTCCGCACCAATGAGCGAGTTGAGGAGCAGGACTCCGACGTCCGAACTGACAATGTACGCTCTATACAAGTTCCTACCATTGTGGAACCTACTGTCAACCAGGATGAAAATGCCTTTGTCAAAGTCTTTCACACGAAGTACTATGCTGAGAACGGTCAAGCTATCCCGGTCGCTCCCATCAGCATCAATCCGCATCCTTGCCTCTCCATAATGACGGCCTTCCTTCAGGAGGCCATTATGGACTGTCGCAAGCCAGGAAGCTGGTACGAAGTCTCCATTCTCCGCCGCGAGTTTGTCAAGAAGAATGAGATGGGTAATGCCCTTGTAAAACGTGTCCTTTCGGGCCAGGACAGCTCATGGCGCTGGATACCCTATGTGTCCAGAGGCGCTGTTCATCGTTATGCTCCTAAACGGTTCTACCCCGGCGATGTTGAAGTTATCAGCGTCAGGAATGATGTGATTCAATCCAAGATCGAGCGTAACGACCGAGTATTTGAACATCCTGCTAACGTCGGTGAGGTTTCTTCTACCAGGAAAAACATTGAGGTGGATTTCAGCCAGCTCGAGAAGGCTGGATGGCGAGTCCTTGTTTGGCGTGTATGTGGGACTAACATGAATAGGCGCCGCTACATGGATCGTCAGGGACGTCTCATTGTTGATCCGATGGCTCCACAGGTCACCGAAGTAGAGGATTAGATGTATGGAGCGGGAGGAGACGCTGTGTCAAGTGGAGGAAGTTGAACATCAGATGAGTGCTGGACACTCAGATATCTCTTTCCCAGATGCTAGAACATGACATAGATCGTACCAAGGAGCTGCTAGAGCTGGAAGTAGAAATTGGAAAACAGGAGTTTGTGGTTTGGCAGTTATTCCAAGTATGCAATTCACAAAGCCATTGATACATCTCTCACAATCGTGATAGCCACTGACCATAAGAACCTGTGTGACCGATGAAGTCATAAATGCATAATCTAGTTGACCTTTGAGTCAGTCATTTATCCAAGCTTTTAATGATCGGCGTAGAGTGTTTGCGGGGTAACCCGGGGGATGCTCTAGGGAGCAAAAGTCCACCAGTGAGACAAAAGAACATGCTCTGTAACCTCGTAAACAACAAGGATGCTGTTCATAACAACATGGCGCTATGTTTTCGCAGATCTTCCCCGCACTCGTTGGTGTTCGCCAGCATATATAGCTCGTGTTCCGGGTATCATTCACCGGACCGATGCGGGCCGTGAGCAACATTGACATGGTTATCAAGTTGGCGATCCCGGCTAATAAGTGAAGGCTCTATGTAACGTCGCCAGATTCGTTCACTTGGCGACTCAGAGAAGAGATGCGCACGAATCCTGTTACGCCGATCGCCAACAGTGACTACCCTTGGGCCATACCGTAGTATCGACCATCAAGTCATACTATGATCAAATGCAGAATGATCGAGAAAATCAGGTGTATGTTACTGGCATCTCGTGTTCCTACCTCCGTCTTACGGGGCAACTAAGAGGATACTTTAAATATGCGTCGCCCCTTTGACTTGTGACCACAGCGTTAGCCTTCCGCCTAGTTAGGACCTGACTCGGATTGCCTGGTACTCTGGAACATATCTGGATATTTCATCATCACCACTTCGGCAGCAATGATTACCTTACCTACAAAGGCCAGTGCCCTTGTGGCACTCGCTTGCGCTTTGTTCCCCGTCAGCACAACTGCACAAGCCAACGGCCCTTACGAAGCAACATGGGAATCGACTGATAAGCACAACGCCGCACCAGAATGGTATCGTGATGCCAAGTTTGGCGTTTACTGGCACTGGGGAGCTTTCACAACCGCTCAATACGCCAGCGAGTGGTATCCCCGCAACATGTACGAGCCCAACTCCGACCAGCGAAGGCATCACACAGAAACCTACGGACCACCCGAAGAATGGGGCTATGAGAATTTCATCAAGGGTGCCAAAGACAAAAAGGGCAACTTTGTGCAATTCAAACCTGTCCTTAGATCCGAGGGGGGCGAATTTGACCCGGAAGCGATTATGAAAGTTGTTAAAGCTTCTGGTGCTCGGTTCGCTGGACCTGTGGCAGAACATCACGATGGTTACTCTATGTGGGACAGCAAGGTCAATGAGTGGAACTCTGTCCAGAATGGCCCCAAGCTAGACTTGGTTAAGTTATGGGCAGATCTCGTTCGAAAGAATGATATGAAGCTTGTAGTCGCCATGCACCAGGCATATAACTACAATGGCTTCTTCCAATGGGCGCCAAAGACGAATGACACAAGCCTGCAGAAACTCCTTGGCCAACTACCTCGCGATGAGTCGGATCAGCTTTGGTTCGACAAGCATCGAGAGATGCTTGACCACGTTCAGCCAGACATTATCTGGAATGATTTCTCACTCAACAGTCCAGGCGAGTGCGGTAGCTTCGAAGGTCCATGTGCTGTAGACGAGAAGAAGCGTCTGGAGTTCCTTGCCTACTACTTCAACCGCGGCGAAGAGTGGGGTAAAGAGGTTGTCACCACTTACAAACACCACGACCATGGCTTCCGCAATACATCAGCTGTGGACGATTGGGAGCGTGGTGGACCATCCAATCTCGTTCGTCCGTACTGGCAGACTGACGATGCTATCAGTGCTTCTAGCTGGAGTTATACTGTTGGTATCAAGTATTACAGCTCCAAGGCCATGGTGCACTCTTTGCTCGACCGCGTTAGTAAGAATGGTAACATGCTGCTCAACATCTCACCCAAGGCTTCTGGCGTGTTGCCTGAGGAGCAGATCAAGGTTTTGAATGATATCGGTGACTTCCTTGGTCGTTACGGTGAGGCTGTTTATGATACTCGAGCTTGGGATATCTATGGGGAGGGACCGAATCAAGTTGAGGGTGGATCTTTCACGGAGCCTTTGCAAGGGAACAGCAGTGATGTCCGCTTCACTCGTAACAAGGAGGATGATATTCTCTACGTTACGGTTCTCGGCTGGCCTGAGGATAGCCTTGTGTCCGTCAAGAGTCTTGGATCGAACGCTTTGGTTGACCTCAAGTCTTTGAAATCTGTCCAGCTACTCGGCGACAAGGCCGGCGATTATGTGGATGTTCCTAAATGGGATCAGTCCAAGGATGCTCTGGACATAAGCTTGCCTTCTCAGCCTGCCGAATCTCTCGCTTATGTCCTCAAGCTTACTTTTGAAGGTGGTATTCCTGTACCTCAACCTGAGCGTGGTGCAGCTGTCTTCTCCAACGTGGATACAACTGGAAAGGGTGTCTCGCTTGAGTTGGGTACTTTTGATACCGTGTTTTTGACAGAAGCTGGACTAAAGCCTGAGAATATTCGTTCCATCCGAGTGTCGTCCGGCACCAAGGTTACTATTTTTACTGGATTTAGATTTACTGGGGAGAGTAAAGAGCTGAGTGCTGGTGAACATGCCGTTGATGCGGGTTCAGTGGGATCGATTGCAATCTCGAAGAGTTAATGTAGCCATGTGTTTGTAGAACAGATGGAAAAGGCTGGCTTGTTCTTTGGATCAATACCATATTTCCGCTTGTCTGTTCGAATTGTCAGTGAACTTCTTTAAGCTATATGTTAAAGATCTTTAATATTGATCCACCGACATACGGACATATCACTGTTCTGCAGGTAATAATCCCCGTAATGTTAATTCGGATGTTAAGCAAAATTGAGGTCGATGCTCGCAACGGCAAAAGAAAATACCAATCGACGCAGGCCTGATTCGAACAGACGCCTCCGAAGAGAATAGATTTCTAGTCTATCGCGTTAGACCACTCCGCCACTGCGCCTTTAGCTGATTGGATGAAAGATGTGTCTGTGTCTTGTCCCAAGAATGCTGTCCAGCATGTAGGTCTGGCTTGCCCAAAGGTGAACACCTATCCCGATGTAGAGGATCGTTTCGAAGGCTACTCATGGATAGTATTTTTATTCCATCTGGGTCTTGCTAGGCGAACAGAATTACTCTCGCTTGAATGATGACCCGAGACCAGCTATGATGAACTCCACATCGGGACAGGTTAGGCCGAGTGAATCTAGCAGCCAGCAGACAGGACAATATATTCGGATATATCACATGGAGAATCGTGATGGTTTAGTGTGAGTCTTTTGATCTTGATAAGTCATTATTGTTTTGGAACATATTCAACATTGATAATTAGATACGACTAATGGACTACTGACATACCCGGCATCGGACTCTCGGGATATATAACGCCGGCCGATACTCCGATCAGCATTTTGGCTTCACCAATACTTGCCGAGCCAATACGGATGCCTTCTAGAGGCCCAATACCCGGGTCCTCTCAAAATAATAAAACCTAGTCGTGATTTGGAAGGTGAATGTGATGATATACATGTCCTTGTTCATATATTCTACCAGTGTCGCATTTCCCCACAAACCAAGAAACTGAACAAGCGGGGATACAGGCACTTGGAAGCCACCACATAAATCATTTCAGTCGTCCATGTATTTCTATTTTCTTCCCATAAGAAAATTTCTGTTGTGCTAATCGCGATGCGTCTCTTTAGCGCCGTTTCTTGTCTCACAAGCCTCATGGTGGCCACTACAGCCCTAAAGCTGAAATCCACTAAACATTGGACCATCGGCACTGATATCCAGGGTTCCGAACGGCTTAATGGTGTAAGCTACCAAGAAGACGTCCTGATCACATATGGCGATCATCAATATGTGACATTCTACGAAACTGCCCCGGCAGGCTATTTGAACCATTTCGTCCGGCTAGGCCGCCGAAAGATCTCACCCAAGGTTGAGGATTGGGAGTACCTTACTCTTGATGACTACACGCAAAAGACCATGGATGGACACAACATGATTTCTATGGGTATTTCTGGCGACGGAAAGATCCACTTGAGCTTTGATCACCATGTAAGTTATACGAAGCACTGAAAGAGTCAAACTGATGTCTGGAGGACGTACCGATCAACTACCGAGTTTCCAAAGAAGACATCGCTAAGAATATCCCCGCCGCATGGTCTTCAGACCTATTTGGCCCAGTTGTTCATTCATTGGATGGATCTGAAGGACCTTATTCACCCCTGACATATCCTCGTTTTGAACCGCTTCCCAATGGCGACTTACTTCTCGAGTTTCGTATCGGACAGTGAGTTGACAAGACTGACGTGGGGGATTTAGTATTGACATATGACAGATCTGGATCTGGAGACAGTTATATCCATCGCTACAGCTCCTCCACGGGCAAATGGCAAGCTCAAGGGATGTACATCCAGGGCGACGACAATAACGCATACATCAACGGACTTGACTATCTAGATGGAAAGCTTTACACTTCCTGGACGGTCCGAGAAACTCCAGATGCCGATACCAATCACGGCGTCTACTTTGCCTACTCCAACGATGACGGAAAGACTTGGTTCAATACTAATGACACGAAGCTTACGAAGCCCATCTCAACTTCTGATGAAAGCACATTGATTTGGGATATACCACAGAATAGTCGTATGGTTAACCAGGAGGGTCAGCTTCTTGATACAAAAGGACGTTTTCACATTTTGATGAGAGACGTGTTATCTGGAGAGCACCTCTACCAACATTATCTTCGAGACAGCAATGGTATTTCACCCATATTTATCTGATATTCAAGCTGACTTCGGTAGGAAAATGGACAAAGAACGCCATCAACCCAGCCGGTCTCAGCGGTCCTGATCTCTATGATCCAAGAGGCAAACTAGCCGGGGACGCAACAGGCGAGTACCTGTTCGGGCTTCTTCCAGACCCCGTGAAGCAATCAACCGGCATCTATGTAGCAACAGCGTCCAGAGGTTTCAAGGACTGGACACCTCTGGCTGAAATCCCGAACACGTCTACTGAGCCACTGTTTGATAAGACTCGACTGCATGAGTTTGGTGTTTTGAGTGTATTTGTGAGACAGGCTGGTGGATTTCCAGACAGGAAGCTGCAAGTGTGGGATTTCGAGTTGGATTTATAGAGTGTCGGTTTTGAAGACCAAGTTTCTATACATGAGTAATGTATTAATCGACATAACAAAATCTTACCGATTACGTGTCAATATAAGCGCTGTCGGGTACCTCGGATCTCATCAAGATAGCTACCCCGCCTCATCTCCAAACCGCCTTGGTTCTGACCCATTTATACTCCCCTAATGTCAGCATATGTTTTTGTCCTTGACTGAATATTGCATCTGCGCAACATTCTTTGTTCTCGCCCTCTCAAATCCCATCATGGACAAGATCGTTCAAAAGGCTATCCAATACACCATAGAGATGAGGAAACCTACATCCTCAATTCCATGGAAAGCCGATCAAATATGGCAGCAGCCCTTCTACGGATGGGCAACCAAAATCAACGAATGGCAGCCTCTCCAGTCCGCTCAAGCGGCATCCGGAAAGCCGAAGCTGAAGAAGATAGCGGTATACAGCTGGAACATAGACTTTATGCTGCCTCACGCTGAATCTCGAATGAACGCTGCTCTCAACCATCTGGAAGAGCTTAGTCGACAGCATCGATCGGAAGAGGACACAGCAGTCATTGCCAACTTACAGGAATGTGTGCCGTCTGATTTAGATACAATCGGTCAAAAAAAATGGATTCGGGATGGTTTCTATCGAACAGACGTTGATACATCGGCTTGGTCTTCTGGGGCATACGGTACGACAACGTTGATTGACCGGCGATTCGACATATCGTCATGCTTTCGTATACACTATTCAGCCACTCAGATGGAACGAGACGCATTATTCGTTGACGTCTCTCTGCCGTCAGATGGCCAAAAGTTCAGGTTCTGCAACACGCACCTCGAGTCTCTCGCCCTTGAACCACCGATGCGTCCAGCACAAATGCGCATCATTGCTTCACACATGCACGCTGAAGACATCGCCGGCGCCGTTGTCACGGGGGATTTCAACGCCATTCAACCATTTGACAGGGCGCTCCATACAGACAACAACCTCAAGGATGCATACCTGGAGCTTGGCGGCGAAGAGGGTGATGGACGTGACGAGGCTGGGGGATATACCTGGGGCCAACAGGCTTTACCCGAGTTGCGTGAAATGTATGGCTGTTCGCGCATGGACAAGGTCTTTTTCCGCGGAGACGGACTCAAACTTCTGCATTTTGAGAGGTTCGGCAAAGATGTTGAGCCGGATCAGGAGGACGAGGATGCCAGAAAGGAAATTCTTTCGATTGGGTTTGAGAAGCCGTGGATCACTGACCATCTCGGCGTCAAAGCGTTATTTGAGGTCGTTATCTGAAACATGATTCGTGGTTGATTGAGTGTTGGAGGTAGTCAATTATCGAACTACAGTACTGACAGTATTCGATCAAGGTTACAACGTCAATTTATAGGTACCTGCAGCTTGCATTTCGCTTTCATTCCTGTACCACGAGTCTAAAGGCTGAGGGCTACCCTCGAACAAATGTCAATGACGATCTCATTCAGCTTGTCGCCAGATAACGAGGGGTATGACCCACGTAAGTCGCAGTGAAGAAAATCCACTCAGGTGTCCATCAAATGACTGACTGTTGGAATGAGGAATGCTTGCTTTTTCTGTACAGTAAATTACGAAACGAAATGTTGCTTTGAAGCAACAGAAGACGGTATTCACTGCAGAAAAGTCTTGTGGCTGCTTTCAGGGCTCGGACATGCAACCATCACTGGGTAAAGACTTGACCCCCAGAACCAACAGGAGGGGACCCCCTGCAAGATACAATATTTGCTTAGAACATAGGCCAAGTCTCAGTGATAGTCAGCGCTAATTTAGAGCGGTTGCATGAACCACTCAGAGCAGCCTTTGTACGAGATCATCCAAGAGTCCGAAAAAGCAATTCCTAGTCCGACGGGCTACAGCTTACCGTACAGTATCTTCGAATCATGCTAAAGGATAAACGAGTGACTAGACTGTAAAAAAGGACTTTCATAATTGGGCACAAGTTGCGAATCATGACTCCACTGTCCTCCAACTTGAGATGAACCCGCAGATCTGGTCTGGCTATAAAGCCCAGCCAATGTCACCCTTCACCGGTTAGTTTGACCTTGGTATTCTTGTCTGTTCATTTCTGGGCTTCTCAATTGTCATTCCGAGATGATTCAGTCAGTGATGGATCTGGTGTCGCGCCCAGCGATTGCGGCACCACTCATCATATTCTTCTCATACGTCATATACCAGCTCTTCATCAAATCCTCAAACCTACCAGACTTGCCAATCTTCGGTGCTCGAGAAGGTGATTGGTTCCCACTCTTCCAAGCCCGAATTCGCAACTCTCTTGATGTCAAGGCTGTACTCAACTCAACATATGCCCAATACAAGAACCAAGCGACAATCCTTCCTTTGATTGATGGCGGAAATGTCGTATTGTTACCACGATCAGATACGAAATTTGCAAGCGAGCAGCCAACCGATGAACTCAGCATGCATGAGTCTGCTCAACAGGATTTGCAGACCGACTGGACTACCATGACCCCTTCGTTGACCCACGACCCAATCCATTTGGACCTAGTGCTTACAACTTTGACCAAAGAGGTTGGCAACCTCGTTCCCCATTTGGCTGAGGAGATTGAGCATTGTGTCACCAAGCACTGGGGTACAAGTTCAGAATGGAATGAGATCTGCGTTTTCGAAAAGACGCAGCAGATCACCAGTGGTGTCACCAACCGTGCATTCGTCGGATTTCCACTTTGTCGGAACGAGGAGATGCTCAAGATGGGTATCGCTTTCTCACAAGACATTCCTCTGTCAGCCATGCTTCTCAAGCCTTTCCCAGAATTCATCAAGCCACTCGTCGCACCGATAATAGCGCTTCCGAATAGAATCCACAACAACAAATTCGAAAAGATCCTCAAGCCGGAAATTGAAGCTCGTCTTCGAGAGTATGATGCGCAAGCAACCGAATCAGGAAAACCTCCCAAATCCGAACGACATGACTTTCTGCAGTGGCTGATCGAGCAAGCCAAGAACATCGGCAAGCCCAAGAACTGGCGCATCAACGCATTATCAGAGCGCATCCTCATGCTCAACTTTGCAGCTATCCACACAACCACTTTTGCCGTCACTCATGCTCTTCTCGACATTGCTGCCTCATCTCCAGATCTCATTCCTGAGCTACGAGAAGAGATAGAGACCGTGCTGAAGGAACACGATGGGCAATGGAATAAACGCGCCGTAGCACAGCTAGAGAAACTTGACTCTGCCATCCGCGAAAGTCAGCGCAAAAACTCCATTGTCTCAATCGCTGTCTCACGTACCGTCGTAGCAGAAAAGGGCGTCACTTTTCCCTCAGGCACACACGTCGCCAAGGGTAACAGGGTAGCTGTCCCAGGCTACTCAGTTCTTCAGGATCCCGAGATCTACCCTGAGCCCAAGCTGTACAAGCCTCTTCGTTTCTACAATGCGCGACACGATAAGAAGGATGGATACGTGAAGAGTGCACGTAATGCCTTGCCGACAACCTCACAGGACTTTCTAGCTTGGGGCTTAGGACGAAATGCATGCCCGGGACGATTCTTTGCATCGAACGAGATCAAGATGATGCTGGCTTATATGCTACTACATTACGACATTGAGCATTTGGCTGAGAGGCCGCGTAATACCTGGATTGTGCAGAATCGTATTCCTCCTATGAAGGCTACATTGAAGATAAAGAGGGTATCACGACCATAGATAGTCAAAGATAGATGCTACTTATGTAATGTCATGAGCCGTACATCTGACTTGTACCTATCCCCAAAGAACAATCTTTTCCTTTCCCTCTTCCAAATCACGACATTCTACCTGATGTCTCAAACACAACGTTATAGAGGAAAGTATCATATCAAGGCTTTTTATCACTCCTCTCCCGTCGCGAATTCGCCATTCTTGATCTTTTCACTAAGTGCCTCGTTGGAAGCAAAGTAGACAGAAAAGTCGGTACGCTTCTCCAGCAACAAATCCAGAACCATACGCCCAAACACAATCTCACCCGGAGGATTGAGATGTGTCCTATCACCAGGACCCCAGTTGTAATAGTCCGAATTCTGTGCTCCGATCGCGTTCACATAGTCCGTGCTTGCTTTGTTAAGTTCGAGGTATTCGACACCGACATCTCCAGCAGCAGCGATCGTTTCGGCAGCCCATTCTTTGAGATTCTGGACAACTTCACCGCCAGAGAATGTACGTCGTGTTAGCGACGTGATGAAGATCTAGTGTAAGATCAGCTTAAGTCAAATTTAAAACGGCGTTCGCTCACGTACGGGTGTACCTCCTGCTTCCTTAATATCACTACCAATGCTGACCAGATTCGAACGAAACTCATCCAGCTGCATCACCTTTTGGTCGTTGTGACCAAACTGGATAGTCACGACTGGCTCGAAGTCATTTTTGGCTGCAGCAACGTCTCGAAGAAGAGTATCCCATCGACCGCTGGACTTCCAAGAGACAGTGGTAGAGCCACTAACGCCTCTATTGTCGCCTTCTGCAGGAGCCTTGAGGTATGAGAGGAGTCCATCACCCCAACCACCATCGACAGCAACGGTAGAGTCTCCAATTAGAAAGAACCGAGGCGGTTTGGCAGCCCTTGATGTGGGTGTTGAGTGGACGAAGCCGCAGGCAGAGAAGAAAAGAGACGCGAGAGTGAGCTTCATTTTGATGAACTTGGCAGACGCCCTGATATAGTGCTGATCCGGGTTAATGTTATTGACTATTTACCAGTTGGAAGATGTCACGAATTCGGGGACTTTATAATAAATGCTGGTTTCATTTCTTCTCACGCAAGGGACAAATATGCAGCACATCGTACGCGCAGCAATGGCGAGAGTACAGAACCATGAAACGTATAAATAGACTATGGACTAATGTGGAAAGTCCGGACCGTCGTTGTTCTCTGTTCAATGCAAGATCATCGTTGCGGGGTTGTGACGGGGGTTAACTCGGGTCAATGATAGCACGAAGCAACCAGCATACTTGTATGTGCATAATGGTGTTAATAAAATTGCCAAGCGAGGGGGAAAGGGAAGTTTGAGACTCAGACGCAATAGAATTCAGTAATTTCTTTCATCATGTTCCTCATGACCAAATCTCCTCTGTTATCTCCTCAAAGAGAGTCGCGGCCCAGATTGTATCATAGTCAAAGAAAGGTCTTGAGAGTGTATGGCTCCCTTCCTGTCGTGCGATACTCTGACTGTCATGCGGTACAAATTCCCCCAATGCTTCACTTGATCCCACATTACTCTCGGGGGTCGTCGACTTTCCGTCAAGCTCTACTACTCTTGCAGTACCATTGACAGTTTCGGACGCTCTTCGCTTTCTTGGCTGATGGAATGTAACAGCAGAAAGGCTGTGTAGGGGCCCTGCAGTCAAGCGTCTAATCCCAGTATCTCGAAGAAGAGACGAAGGAATATCCGTAGCATTTGGTGGCCTTCCTGTGATGAGGGCATAGTCAAGAGAGAGACGAAGCTTCATGTAATTTCTTGTCACAAACAAGTCATCCCAGTACCCTGCGAGGGCTCTAGTTATTGATGACTCTTTCTCCACTACTTCTGATGGGCTTGCGGACTTGGATGAGGTCAAACGAAGGGGTAACTGCACGGGGGTTGACTGGACGATTTGTGTGATCATCCGACTGATATCCACGGCACCTTCAAATCGCTGACTACATAGGTGCATGGCTTGAGCATGATATCTTGTCAATAGCTCCTCACGATTCGTTTCAGAGTCTCGTGGGGACATCATTTCATCAAGAGAGCTGAGCATCAGAGGGAAGGCGATGTATGCGATGCTACAATCCTGTTCAGCCATAGTTTGCCAAGTGAAGATGTACTACTTACGCTGAAATTGGTAGATGCTGAGTTAAGCCTTCCTGAACAATGAATCTGACCAACTTTGTGGTCTCGGTTGTTGCGTTGTTGATACTCTTGCCAATTCCTCTCAGAACCGAGTCATCAAGTATCGTTATGCCTTTCTGCCTCTGCTCAATCATCATTGCCTCGTGATTCCCCAAGGCTATTTGCGCAGCACTGGGAACTAGTTAGCATACAAAATCTGACACAAATGCGATAACTCACTAAGCATATATGTATACTACGCTTGATATCAGGGTCGTGGAGCGATGCGCATCTGGTCGGCTGAGAAATGGCTTCACTATCCCCTCCGCCTCTTTTCTCCAGTTGTCAAGGTCCACTTGAGCGGCTCGAATCCGAGTCAAGGTCTGATCAAAATTGTCGAGGGAATGCGTCAGATCGAAAGCATTAGGACCATAGCATATGGATAGTGTTTCTGTAAGAATGATAGCCAGGCGACATTGGAAGTGAAGAATGGCCGCCAAATGTCTTTTCGTACGAGAATCATAAACTGAAGAATGATCTATTTCGTCCACGAGGTCTTCCGCGGTGATTGGCGCAATATTGACATTGAAACTGGAAGACGTTATTTGAAGTGGCTTGCGTAGACCTAGAGTCAGTACCCTGTCTCTCCAGAACAAAGACCACCATAACACTTTTCTTTTCTTCTTATGCTCTATACTGGCACCCGGGGCTTGGAAATTATGTGCTTGGGCGACTATTGCGTTCTGGATACCAATTGCGAGCCAGGTACTTCCTGCGTGTGGCTCTACAGATGAGAACTGAAAGGTGAGGAGGAGAGCTGCTTGGGCTTTGGTGTAGGCGTCCGTCTCTACACCAAGATCAAAGAGTAGCTTCAAGGTGTATGAGATTAGTTTTATGCAGGATTTATGGATAATGCGCATACCTTTGCTCGACGATAGAAGATATTCCTGGCGACTTTGACATTTGTGTACCCGGCGTTCTTGAGCACAGCTGGAGAAACAAACTGTGCTTGATCAGCCATTTGGGAGTTGTGGCGGTGTCTCACAATCCTTACCGAAGAGGCCGCGAAAAGCATGGCCTGAAACACGAGAAGTGACATGGTTTGCTTTTTGCCACCTTGGGTACCCGTATGCCGATCCATATACATGTCCCAGAAATCTTTCTCATTGATCAGGGGATAATAAGGATGTAGATACAGAAAGTACTGGTAAATGAATTCTTCTTGGACGGTCCGCGATGGAAGGTGTAAACATCGGTTGAGATTGAGGAAGTCAACATCTTGCTCAGGCAGATTCCCAAGGTCTTTGAGAGCAAGGAATGACTGCGTTGAGTAGAAGGTTTCAAATTGAGTGAATGTCGCTGAAGGTCTGTCCATTTTCGATCAATTCATAGGCGGATGTTGCAATTGTGGAAGAAATAAATACAGATACTACGGTATCTCGTCTACGGACCATGTTGATCATTTCCACCAAAGGACGAACGGATCACCAAATGCCGTCCCCGCATAAAAGGGTATGAAATTACGTCAGCCGGCTGGCCAATCGGAGAAGCATGACTAATCTGAACGAAGGGATGAAAGTATACATATCCATCACTATTCTCGCCCTTAAACAAACTTCATCTTCTCCAATAACAACTCACAGCAAGACTATAATTACTGCTACGGCAGGGCACGACCTTCATCATGGATCACGGATGTGCCGGCGACGATGGACCAAGAAAACGCGCCAGAAAAGACTCGAGATTCTTCTCAAAGCATGGCCTGGCATGCCTCCCATGCATCGACCTGACTTCGAGGCATAGCGCAGGGAACACCAACGTCAAAGAGAAAAGGGTTCCAAGTATGAGGACTGGCTCATGTGGCCAATGATCAACCGGGAGAACTTGTCACAGACCAAAATAATACTTTTGCTGTTAAACGCCCGAGGCCAAAATCCGCCTCCAGACTTTGCTGCAGCTGATGTTGACGCCATGAGTGTTGGTAAAAACACGAATGGCTTAAAGCCTGGTTTTATCAATAAGTATGTAATGATCATGCACGGTGCCGCTTGCGCCGAGGAATACGGCAGGCTGGTGCATTGGCACGATCATCCAGATGCCTTTGAATGGTTGCGCATGCTGAAGCAATGCATGCCCGGTGAGAGTATTTTGACCTCAGACTACAGGCTTGTCTCATGGCATTTCTGGTCGATTTCTGTCAACAGATTCTCCACAAGATTCCACCAGACACTATGACCAGCAGCAAATATCCTGTTCTGCCAGAACCATCTCTCTCGACAGACGTTGATGCTTCAGGCTATACGTCGTTGGTCACCATGGCTGCAGAGGCCCCATATCGTGCTCCATCGAAATTAAATATGGAACACATTGCTTCCTTTCTCGAAGCATATATGTCAGCAGCAGAGGATCACGTTTGGTCACTCCGCGAAGATCCCGCATATTTTGCCAATCAACTCCTGGAGATCAAGGATCACCGGCCGGAGTTGGTCCCTGATCACAATGGCCAGCTACATCCTATCACCGATAAGTTGCATGAGTATATATTTTGGGGTCGGGTGACGGAAGATATGATTACGGATGCGTATTATGATCTCGAATTCGCCACCGAACTCCATAGACAAGCACGCTATCTTTGTGAGCTTCAGGAAAAATACGGAAACCAGTTCAAGCCTACGGAGGATCTCCCCAACGACTACATGAACGCCCTGGTACGATTCCAGTATTTCTTGAAAGCGGCCGCAAAACGGCACTCCCAGAAGCTCAACAAGGATGTCCTTGCCTCTCCTCCATTGAGGTGGTTGTACGTACGTGAGCCCACACCCGACATGTACTCTACGAACATCCCCGTGGTTTACCGTGAAGGTACCAAGTACGATGACCTTCACAAGGATCTAATATGGAATCTCGAGAACCTGTGTTGGGAACATCTCGAAACTATCGTGGCAAACCCATCTCTCCTGGTCGACGAGCTCGAGCGTTTTCTAGAGGCCGAGCCCAAGGCCGACGCTCTTATATCCGCCCACAATGCCAAAAGGATTAGTAACCTGGCTATCTTGATGCAATGCCTGAAGCAACTAGAGGGCTATCAACCCTGGTCTCAATCATTTGATCTTTGGGTAAATGCGGCGAAGGATGACCTCCAAGTGGAAGTCGACATAACAGTGAACATCGTGAAGCAGGTCGAGTGGGCACTTAAGCAGCAAGGTATGGATGACATTGCTAGGCTGGCTGAGCCAACTTGGGGGAAGTTTGCCTACCCCTACAACAAGCGTCGCACAAAGGAGACCGTCAACGCCCTACGACAGGCTGAGTCGAACCTGGATGCTGTCTGGGCCAAGATCGATGAGGTGACTTTAGACGACGTAATGGGTGACTTCGAATTATCAGCTCTCCACGGTGTGTTGTCTGAGCTTCATCTCTTGAGAGGAACGCCTGAATGGGTCGAGCCTGAAGAGACGAAAAAGGAAGTAGAAACTAGTCTTGACAAAGATCTTGGGTCTCTGGACCGTCCGCTCTCAAATCTGCTCCTGGGCGAGTCTGAGCAGGACCCTCCAAAGTTTGACAAGAACATCTCGACAAAGACCAAACCAAAGACCAGAGGCGAGCCATCCAAGACAGAGGATAACGGCCCGACGCCTGCAGAAGCCCCAGAACCTGAACTCGATGAGCCTCAGCCTACATTCGCTGTCGACGCACGAGCCTTGAAAGTGTTCCGCACCTTGTTCTTTGACCCCGAAGTAACAAGCACTCCTGGCCTCATTCCCTGGAGCGACTTCCTTCACGCCATGGCATCTACAGGTTTCCAGATCGAGAAGTTGTATGGTTCCGTTTGGCAGTTCACGCCAACTCAACTAGATGTTGAGCGAGGTATTCACTTCCACGAACCGCATTCGAAAGGAAAGATCCCTTTTGAAATAGCTCGACGACATGGACGGAGACTGACGAGGACTTATGGCTGGGTCGGAGAAATGTTTGTTTTGAAGGAAAAATAGGTTTTCTTATTTTCTATTGATACCTTTGGATAGAATGTAGTATGAGCGATTCGGTTTCACTGTCATTAGGAAGAATTGTGTGTATTCTCTTTGATTGTAGTTAAGATGATTATCTTCAGGATATTTTACACCGTCATTACTATACTCAATATTTTCCGCTTGACTACCTTTTGCTGTCTGTACCCTGACAATACTTTTCTGTACTACTCTATCTGAAATATGAATTTTCCAACCCAGGTCCTTGTGTGTTGTTAATTCCAGGTTGGTCACTTTAATAGTCACTGCCTCGTCGTAGAAAGATTGAAACTGACGCATATAAATACCCATCTAAATATGGGTTACCCTACAGCAATGTAATAGGAAGTGGAGGGAGTTAATTTAGCAACCAATCACTGCAACAGAGCTAAGCTTTTGATCTCACCAATAGCTTATCGTATGTATTCTATTGGTCCGCAGCTATCTAGAGTGGGCACTGACTCAGGGTTCTGTTGTACTCGGAAAATCGCGATATTGAGTCTCTATTTTTACCTCAAGTATTTCAATCATGTTACCCTTCACAAGAGAATATGAGGAGAACTCGCCGCGTCAATTATGGAAGAGAAAAAATGCCTATATCGGATGAAAACCACGATCGATGGGCACGGCCTATTTGCCACGGAGCCCATCAAAGCAGGCACACGCATCATTCATGAGAAAGCCCTGTTGGCAATCTCACAAGCTGAGACAAAAGCAAAAACTGAGTACAGATGCGTCATAGATCAAGTATCCCACCTGAGCATCGACCAACGGAATCGACTCATGAGTCTATATCACAATCCCAAAAAAGCTCAAGAGTTTTCTTTTCTCAAAGACGAGACATGTCCCGGGACAAACCTGGACTGTTGTCTTGTCTTGGCCAAGTTCTATACCAATGCCGCGAGCATCACTGCCGGGGGGCTTGAATGTGGCTTGTTCACCGAGTTTTGCCGGATGAATCACTCATGCACGCCAAACATATGCTGGGTTTATGATGAGCCATCAGGTATGATGGAAGTCTACGCCGTGAGGGAAATCGACCAAGACGAGGAGATCTTCAATTCATACATTGAAGTCGCCTGTTCCCACCGAGCGAGAATGAAAGAGCTTTCTAACTGGGGATTTACTTGCAAATGTCCCGCATGCGAGGGACCCGATGCTGCAAAGCACGATGAGCGAAGACGGAGGATCGGACAGATCAGAGGTATTCTGGAAATCTACAAGGATACCAAGAGCGACAGCGAAAAGCCTAAATTTGCTGAAATTCCAAAGACAGATTTGGATGCGTTGAAACTCAGCCAGGAAAATGCCAAGTTACTCCAAGAAGAGGGACTAATTGAGCAATTGGGCGTCGCGTATGGTAATTGCGCCAAGTTTGCCAAGGGAGCTGGCCTGGATGATCTCGCGGATGATTACGAGGAGAAGGAATTCGAGATTCTAGTGATAACAACTGGGGAGTACGAAGAGTAGACGATGAATGGAAGCCTAAGGTACTTGATGGAAAAGCATAAACCGCTTTTCAGCAGCTGGACAAAGGTGATGCTGTGATTAACATTCGGAAATAAGCCACGTCCTAGATCGACGAAGCATTCCATATCTTTTCTATTGTCCTGAGGATCACTAGGATCAGGAATGACGCGGACGTATCTAATGAATAACTCGAACTCGAGACCTGGCCGTCAACCACCGTGAAGAAAGGAAACGCAGCACAAAGAAAACCATGCCTGACCTTTTATTGACAGCCGAGACAATAAAAATAAGTAAATACATAAATAAAAAATAAGATAAACCACAAGGCAAGTCATACCCATTAACAAACGGTGCGGCGTCGCTACCAAAGCCCAATTCGTACTCATCGATGTTCTCGGGGGTAATCTCACCTGTGGCAAACACTGAGTCCACAAAACAATGGCAAGATAGCCGTCATAGCAATCTGAAGAGATTATCAAGGGAGTCTCGGTCACATCAGCACTGACAGGGCCGATAGCCTTTCGCCATGATGTACTAGCTTCCGAGGAGGTAACGTCTTGAGAAAAGAATACTTGGAACCTGGCTCTACCTTCCAATATGTAGGAACCAGTTCCAGAAAAGGTTCGGTAAACAAGATAGTAGAACTGGATGGCATAGGTGATTTCTGGATCAAGGCCAGTCAAATCCTGCGTGATGGCGTCTGAATTACAGAGCCTCGAGTGGTTGTAGATACACCAAATGTCTGGTTACTCCAGGACCTAGTTGGATTGACCGGCATAGTAGGGAAGATGATCTGGCCGTCCTCTGATGTCCTGATGCTTGGGAGTTCGGTTTCCGGACTGTCTGAAAAGTCGGTTTCAGTGAAAGGCGGAATGGGAAGTGTGTCGGTTTCGCTGATGTTTGGAAGTTCAGTCTCGGGACTGTCTGGAAAGTCGGTCTCGGTAAAAGGCGGGATGGGAGGCGTGTCGGTTTCGCTGGCATTTGGGAGTTCAGTCTCAGGACTGTCCGAAAAGCCGGTCTCAGTGAAAGGTGGAATGCTAAACTGGGCGCTCGATGATTGGGTTGCTGAGGTGTCCAGACCATCGATCTTGCCATTTATGCATCGCTCGGCTGTAGATGTCAGCGATCGTAGATACCACCAAAAAGAGAAATATACTGACCTCCATAGATTGTAAGCGAAATGAAGACGCAGCCGGTAGGTCTCGAGGTGTATGTGATATAGACCTGACCATCCGAAGGGGTCTGACAGAACGATGCTCTACCACCCGGAATCAAAGGGTTGGAGAACTGAAGAACTCCCCCTACACTACTGAAGGTAGTCGTGATGGCATCATCGCTGGGAAAAGACGAGGATCCAAGCGGCTGGAAGTCCTCTCCGGAGTATGCGATCGGAAAGCTCCCGTCAAAGAGGCGACCTTGCCCGAGAGTAAAGTCAGTAGCGAATGTACAGACATCAGGATTGCCGTTACCGACAAAGCCTCCAACGTCACGCTTGTTGAGCGCGCCAGAAGGTGTGATAAGAAAGATTATACGTTGGCCACTTGGCTCTATAGTAGGCGGGGCTGTCGCAGTGTCGGTTGGCAACGTGGGTTGTTCAGTGTCTATAGTAAGATCGGTAGTGACCAAGTCTTGAGTTGTAGTCAAAACTGGGAGAGTCGTAGAGTCGAAGGATAGAATGCTTGGTTCGTATGTTGTAGAAGAACCAGCCTCGGACGAGTTTGTACCAATGGAGACGGGGGCGAGGTAGGTAGATTCGTAGGTAATACAGTAAGTCTCTTGTTCAAGGTTGGCATGGAGGACTTCAGCGGGCGACGCGACAACGCTACCAAGCAGCCCAAAGGCCACGACGTGAGATTTCATCTTGTTGTACCTGGATACCTGGGGCTATGATTGTCGGGCCTATTCTGCCAAGTCCGGGTAGTGGCCTGAGATATTATACTCATTGGATTCAAGGAGCTGCAATTTAGATATGCAAATGGTTGGTGGCGGTTATGTGAGGCTTGTAGTGGAAATGACAGCATTTCCAGGTTCTAGACGCAGCTAATTGTTGGATGTGAGTATTTGACTAGAGATATTGGAATGCATGCCGTTGGGTCAGGTCAGAGTGTGGTTGAGACATATTGCCTGTTGGAGATATGGATTGTTGGGGGGAAGATGAAGCTCTTCTTACTGGAATAAGCATAGACTTAATGAAACGAAAAAGACAGATAGATGTACAGAGTGGCAGAGCAAACACAATCATGACGGACTCGAAATCTTGTTGCAGGACCATGATTAGATAATCGTTTTGTGTATCCATGATTTCGTGACTACTCAAATTGATTGCCAACATTGAGTAGCACGTTTACCCCTTGCATCCTGTCTAGAGACATAACACTGCATCATCAGCCAGCCACATCTCAAGAATGGAAATTGCACTCTTGAATTGGCAGCAATATGTTTCACACAGACAGCAAAACAAGGGATCAGTGCTAATTTCCACAGGGAAGCCAATAACTTCTTGCGAAAAGTCGTGTTCGCCTCCAAAGTTAGCATACTACGACCGAGCCACGTCTCAGCCTTATAAAGGGATGACTTATTTCTTTCGTATATGGCATAGGATTGTTTCAGAGAGCATTGGAATTCGGAAGCACTCTTATATGGGAAGTAAGATATGTCCACCTAATTTGGGCTTTGCTACTATATTACTTCATATCTCGCCAGGGTTTTATCACTTTTCCTGCACCTATCCAAGTTGAGCGATGCTCAGAAAATTCTAGGGGGTTCCGTGGCCCCTCAGAACATCCCTTTTAGAAAACATTGCCCTTTGTCTGTTTCATCTCTGACACCTTCAAGTTCCTAATGAGCGCAACCCAGACAAACGACAAAGCCATAATCGCTGTTCCAGCGGCCAACATTCGGGTTTGAGCATATCCATAAGCCTTCTGGATACCGATGCGCTCGGGTGTACCTTTGGCATAGCTCAGCTGAGTATCAAGATCTCCATAGATGGCTTCAAGGTTGTCGAGCGCACTGGAAGGCAGGTATTTTATCAAGGCCTTCTCAAAAGTGTTGGTCCAAATGGCTCCAGAAATAGTGTATCCGATACTTCCACCCGCTGTACCAGTCACACTCAACATGGCCAACGCTGCAGCAACATGTTGGTGATCAACAGCTGCCAAAACTGCGAGCTGCATACAAATGGTAAAGACACTTCCACCGGCAGAGATGAAGATTTGCGTCATGACTAAATATCCCACATATCCTGTTGGGCTTCGGAAGTAAATCATCAGTCCCTGGGCGAAGATGTAGAGCGGCACACCGATCCAGAGAAGCCACTTGAAGTAGCCTGTCTTTCTTATACCCCATCCTACGAGAAACAACAGGAAACCAGACACGACGCTGAAAGTGTTGTTGACGTAGCCTGCCTCAGATACCGATAGATAATTCACGACTTGTAGGAAAGAGGTGAAATAGTTGTTCCAGCAGTAATAAGAAATCTGGTATGTCAGATCAAGCAGACATGCGCCTACCAGTGTTCGGTCGGTCATGAAGCGGAACTTGAGAAAGGGAACAGGCGCAATGTAAACTTCGTTAATGGCAAAGCCAACGAGAAGGACGAAACCGGCGACGATCATGGCGATGATGTAACCTGTTGCCCAGCCGTTGGGTGCCGTGGCGGCGATGTTGAATGGAAGAAGGAATATGATCAGACCGGTTGCGAAGAGGAAGACGCCGAGGACTAGACACGGAAGATTAGCAAAAAGGATACTTAAGAAGACAAAATGTACCTACTGTCAAACTCGATTAGGTAATGCCAAACACTCTCCTTGAAGGTACGACCACTGGCCTCTTTGGGTAGAATGTTTTTCTTAGCCTTGTGTAAGTTGACCTTGAGGAGGATGTACAGAGGGGCACAAACGACTGGCGTCAAGAAGGCAAAGGTGCCGAAACCCCACGGCCAGCCAATGTCGTTAAGCATCTCCTGGGAGGCATATGATCCAGCAAAAGCAGAGATCATGTATGGAGAAGACGTAAACGCATAGGCTAGAGCTCGGTTCTTCAGGTTGGTTGCGTCGGCAGTCACAACGTCGATACTATAAATTAGGCCTGTGAAGCCGACTTGATAAAAGACCTTTCATCGTCATTAGTTTCTCTGGGCGGTTGGTTGAGGAAGCCTTTGTTACGTACGTTGGCAGCGCAGTAAATGGACAGATTCGTACTTGTAGCCATTAGGATAAGACCCAACTCAGCGAAAGCAACCATGAGAAGATATCCTTCGGCACGGCCCCACAGATCAAGAAGCTTTGCCAAAGGAATGAACACAGCAGCCGTCATTGAACTCGCGACGACATCAATGACATTGAGGAGTGAATGTGCGCCCCAAGAACTGGTCACGTATGGTACCAAACTTCCAACAGTCGAGCTCTGGAACGCGTTGAGAAGATAGACGAACCAAATGCAGATGAAAAGTGTGATGAGAGACTTTTTGGTCCATACGAGGGTGATAGCTTCCATATTTTTGACACCTTCCGTGACATTCTCAGCTGGTAGGTCATTCTCGGCAACCGGATTGATTCCATCTTCTGGTGATTGTCCGTTCTTTTCGTGGTTAGTGATGGTTGTCATTTCTGTCGTGTCGACATCCGAGCTCTTGCTAGAGCGGACACGAGGCCGCAACCTATTTAAAACACCCATTTTGGAAGAGGTAATGAAGCTTGAGATGCCAGGAGAGCCAAGAATGAAGAACAGACGGCGTTACATCAAGAACGGAAATCAAGCCTTCATAAACCCAACCGCATTTCCGACGTCGGTGGACCACATCACAAAAGAACGCATCAGATAAGATCATCTCTCTCTGTTGGTCCCGATCAATGATGGGCCTCTCGAGTCCAACTCGGCAGGATCGGCAACAAAGAGTGGAATCTTTAGCCAACAGGTTCCAATTATAAAGCGATTGTCGAAACGAGAGAGGTTCAGCTCACGGTAAAACGGCACCGTTGGATCCACAGCGTACGTCAGTAAGATTATCTAGGGCAAGGACTAAAGCAACCAACAACATAACAATGCGAGGCGAAGTAAAAGATGCAATCAATCTAATCTAATCTGATGCGATTGTTAAAGGAACTGAGGCGGCCGGAATCGGACCGTGAAGCATGGACTACAATGGGCCAATTACCAAGATAAATATTGCTAATGATTGGACTACTGAGAGGAGTCGAGGACCAAAGGGTGATTGTCTTCACTTATTACACTAGATCTCTATCAAGAGCAAGGTTGAGGAACGCGAGAAGTTGGGAATGTACAAGAACTCAAATTGCAATAAATATTAGTCTAGATTCTAAAGTCTTTTCTACCCTTCCTCTATGAAGAATTCGAGTTATCGGCACATGACCAAGCTCCTGCACCTCCAGTCGCCTTGTAAGCTTGGATGATATCCAGAATCGATCCATAAGTTCCAGCAACCATCAGCAATGTGCCAGCAGCAATGACAAAAATGCTCCAACCACAAGCCAACAGCCACTTGATGGACAAACTGCGCTTTTCCCAGTTGTCATAAAACCACATGAATCCCATAGCATGAAAGGACAAAAGACTGCCCAGAAGGGCTCCAATCAGAGAAACAAGAGCATAAAAGATGGGAATTGCGCTTGCGATGATGTAGGCGATGATTGTCACACAAAATGTGCAACCTAACCAAGTTGCCCAATGGATCGCTGAGTTGGAGGTCAAATGCTTGGTGTTTCGTAGGAGTCGGACAAGCATATACTTGGCAGGTAACTGCATCACGTCAGTGAATTGTAATCTCTGGAGGGGGTACTTTCTTACATGGGACACCAAAGTGATGCTGACGATCAATCCTGGGATAGCTACGCCGTAACTAGCCTTCTTGATGACTACACCAGCTGACCCAAGAGCTGGCGATGAAACATAAGAGCCACAGAAGTAGTACATGACAATGCCAACTGTAACGTACAGGGCAGTGACAATAGATTGGCAGATGGCCACAGCCTTGTTATACTGTTCCGGTCTACGCATCTCAGCCACAATGGCAAAGAAACCGGGAGTGCCGCCATAAGCCGAAACGTATGAACAGATGGCAGAAACCGCCTGCACAAAGGTTGGGGTTTTGAAGAGCTCATAGTCAGAAACCCAGATTGCATCTTGGGGAGCTGCATCTGGTCTGTCTTGTACTCCCGTGGCGATGGTCACCATGAGAACTAAAGATTGTCAGCCAACTGCTCATACAAGAATAAACAAGAAGAGGTGATCTTACCGGCAATCACAATACTGATAACACCAACCCACGCAAGCCAGCTCATCTTGCCCAACGTTCTGATACTAGACAGACCAAACCCCAGAATGGCAGCAATACCGATGAAGATTGCAGTACAGGCTCCATGTGAGGATACTGCGTTGAGCGCGATGGACAAGCTCAGCATACCAGCACCAGAAACAAATACCCAATCTTGAACAGTTAGTAACTTATCTCACACTTTATTATGAACGTGGGAACTTACTCAGCCACATGATAAAACCAAAGAACTCTCCGCCAGCACGACCAAACATCATGGCTCCTGCATCGTCAATAGCATAGACATGTCGATGACGAAGCTTAAAGACACCGATGATACAGTCGGACCAGGTCGTGATGAGGCCAATGGCCACTAGACATAGAACACCCGGGATCAAGCCTAGAGCATCAAACGTTGCTGGAATCGAAAGAACGCCGAGACCAATTTGCGTCTTCATCATCAGACCAGCAGTACCGACTAATCCGACCTCAATAAACTGTTAGCTTGTTCAATCCGGGGTAAATACATGTGTATACTCACGCTTCGGTAGTCAGGACCCTCGCTGGAAATCTCGCCGAAGACGGCATCGTGGCTAGAATCGTCCTCATACCCGCCGCCCTTGTTCCACTTTGAAGATGATATCCCTAGAGGATTTCGACTTTTCGTCGTCGTTGTAGGTTGCGTTGCTTGATCCATGATTGTTAGTGGTTGAGAGAGTCGAGGGGTGTGTTTTCAGGTTGGTTTGAGGCGCGCGTGCAGTTCAAATGCCATGATACGTTATCCCCTTTAAAAAAAAACTCTGCCTATTCGTGACGTCCAAGCGGGTACTCTTTTCTCTCTCTCTTGAAATCTGGCCATTGAAAGGTATCCGCTTAGTGACGGAAGCATCCACTACCACTATTTATAGTGAAATTTTACATTAATATGACTCCACTTGAGTGACTCAAATAGCGGAGTGTTTCCGGTATCTCATGTCTTGTCACAGAATTGACCGTTATTTACCTAATAATGTGTTCCATTCAACCCCTGGAGAAGCTTGTCAAGTAGTATTTACCTCACTAACTTGTCAATTTCCTGGGGTTTGGCGCATATTCCCCCACAGTTTTAACGTCTGATTTCAATGTTGTTGGCCTAAAACTTTATTCTCAAACTTCTATGCCCACTACGGAACAGACAATCTGCGACACGGCTACCGGAACATGTCGATCATGTAACAGACATTTTGAAGTTTGCACAATGAATTTGACCTATCATAAGTCACAGACAAGAAGCAAGATTTCAAGCTTGGGGTTCAAAATTAAGCAATACATAGGTTATTCGAAACTCCCGTCGCATCGGTAGGCTTGTATACTACATCGAGCATTGGCCATTACCTAAATTCATAGCGAAGCATGTTTGACTCTCTCTGCATCATCAACAGGGACATGTCTGACAGCGACATATGTAGTAACCCTAGCCAAAATAGAAGACAATATATAATCTACAATTTCCCGTAACACAGCGTCTCAACGAATGATCATGCCATGAAAGTAGAGTTCAAGAGGTTCCTCATTTCATGAGAGTTACAGCAAGGCCGCCCAATCCGCCATCTGGGGTTGTTATTAAACTTTCCATGGTCTTGGTAGCGTGCTTGTATTAAGTCTTGCTTCCCAAATTTCCTCTTGAAGGGAAAACTGCGTCAATCTCTTCGTGATGATATCCAAGTCTGGGCACGCGACCAAGAGGTCGTCTACTTCAGACGCCGATGGGATATAGGACAGCCTGAGATCCAGGAATCTCAGGTGTTTTGCCTTCTTGCAGCTCTGGAGCAAAGGCGGTCCCAACTTGGCAAACCCCAGGTCGAGTACAAGCAACCGGGATGAGTGAGCTGTGATCATGTTTGCTAGCGCGCGATTCATTCGGTCATCTGCTACGCCATCTCTGCCAGATTCGACCTCGTCCAGTAATATCTGTTCAAGTGGTGCTGTGCTCTGAGCAATAGCGTCGATCGCGGGAATGCTGCATACGCAGGATCTGCCGGGGTCGAGGATCTTCAGTGCAGTCATGGAAGGCATAATTTGGGCTAGCCAGTCAGAGTTATCCTCCATGCTGGCAAGCCTCAAGGTGTGTAGTGTTGAAGCCCAATTTTTGCATGCTTGCTCAAGATCGCTTGATTCCACAATAGTATACTTCAGGATTAATTCCTGAAGATGGGGACACTGATTTGAAAGTGTAGATAGTGGGGATTGGCCTCTGGGGTAATTGCCACGTCCGATCTTCAAGGATGTCAGACCGGATGAGAGATGAGGGAACAAAGTTTGTATCAGCCAGGTACTCTCTTTACCAATGACTAAAGATTTCAAATTGGGGCCAGCTTCTTTGTACCCGGGATAGGCTAAAGGTTCACTCAAGTCGCCTTGTTCGTCCACTTCCACATCATCGGCGAACTCTTCACCGTCGATGAAAATTTCGGAGACTTTCGACTTGTAGAGTAACTTGTTGAGTCGTGGACATGCAGCCAGCAAGGATCCCATGTTAAGTATATCCGTATTTGAGATGAGATAAGAGTCATCCAAACTGTCGCCCCTCTGCACGGTCAGATCGTTGAGATTGGGGCAGGAAGACGCGATATCGACGAGCAACTGACTGTTGGAGCCGGTATGAAGCCAGAGGACGCTGAGTGACTTCACTTGTCTGGCACGAGGAGGTTCGACTTTCAAGCTGTATAGGAACATCCACTGCTGCTTGACATTCTTGAGATCTCTAGGATGTGTATATAGAAATTGCTCGGCCATCTCCATGAACAGCCTGCAAGTGCACGAAAGTGCAACTAATGTCTTCTGTTTTGATTGACCATGGAAGGTGTTAACATGGCCAAATATCAGCTGAAAGATCTCGATCGGTAGCGATTTTGTACTCTGACTAGACTCAGACAAATACGACTGCTTTTCCGCATCACTGTCGGGAGGGAGCGGCTTTGCAACTTCTTCCTCGTCGCCGTCGGGAACATCTCCCATGGATTCGATAACGGCCGTGGCGGCTTGAGCTCGTCGCTTGGCATTCTCATCGTCGGGCTTTTTGACCGCGACCGTTTGTGCTAGCTGGGCGAGCTTAACTAGTCCGGGTCTGGCATAGATTGTGCCATAATCGAACCCATTCAAGCTTGTGGTAGACCACGAGAGCGCGTCGACTTCTTCAACTTCCATTATTATGGTTTCCACTGTTGAAGTGGGCTTGTTGTATGACTCCACATAATCATCAGGGACATTGGCGGTCATCTAGTCGTACAGGTCACGTGGACAGCTGATCAAATCAGTCCCGTAGGGTAACATGAGGCTTGGACGTGAAAACGAAAGTATTGAAACGAAACAAGGTCTTTAATTGCAGAAGCTCAATCGTTGGTCTCGCCTACCTGTAAAGTTTGTTGAGATAAAGCGAGATTTCTTTTCTTCAAGAACCACACTCTAATGGGTACTGGTCTACAGTACTGCTATAGTGTTGGTTCATACGTTCAAACCATCATTCAAATGCTTCCCAATTGGAACCGCTATCTACGGAGAATGGATTGACTAATTGGTCAACTTGCTTATCTTGATCACTGTCGGTTTAATCATTCATTTACCGAGAACGAGTTCCATTCTCCAATGCCGTAGTCTGAAAGAACATCCCTGTCACAGCCTCGGATTCCGTGGGCACCGTTAAAGTTTGGCCAAGCTTCAGTGCGTCATGCCGCTAAATGCACTCTAGTCAGCCAACTCCCGCTCACTAAGCGCAGAATGACTGCACCTAGATCTGCTTTAGCCCAGGTATGGATGATAGAGAGGCTCATCAGTCCGGGGCGCGGACAGTCCGTACCACCGCAGTGATCCACTTTCTCGGTCCCCCGATGCTGTACGGCTTCAGTGAGGATGGAATATCCCTGTCTTGGCAGTTGCTAGTACCGGAAATCAAGGGGCGCGGTGATCCGGACCTGCGTAGGTCTTTGTCTTGTTCATCTGTTAAATAGATATCTTGTCATCTCCTGAACACACAATCTTCTAATGGCTAATTCCATCGACTCTGAAGCATAAACATCATCACCATCTCCCATTCATCCCTTCATTTTTCCTTGACACGTTTAAGATTGTAGAAAATCCAGGATTTATTGTTCGTTGGAGGACGGCACAGCTGGACCTACCAGACTTCTCACCATGGCATCTCACAACACGGCCGATCCATCGCGTTCCTCTATAACCCTCGACGATCAACAACACGCCGACAACATGTCAGTTGACCACGAATACGATGCCGAAATTCACCAATTAGCTCGAAGACTTACAAGTCAATCTGCAACATCTGGTCATGGCCCTTTGTTTCCTCTCAGCGAGAACACCTCTCTCGATCCTGAAAGTCCTCACTTCAACTCCAAAAAATGGGCCAAAGCATATCTCAAGACTCGTACAGCTGCTGCGGATGGCAACACACCTCGGACAGCCGGCATCGCATTCAAAAACCTCGATGCATTTGGTTTCGGCCAGGCGACAGACTTTCAAAACACCTTGGTCAACATCTTTCTTAATGCTACTAATCTTGTGAGGAAGATTGGTGGATACAAAGGCCAGCGCATCGACATTCTCCGAAACCTCGATGGTCTTGTCGAGGCAGGCGAGATGCTTTGTGTTCTAGGTCCTCCTGGCTCTGGCTGCTCTACACTTCTTCGTAGCATCTCCGGTGAAACACACGGCTTCCATCTCGGCGATGAGACAGTCCTTAACTACCAGGGCATCCGACCAGAGCAGATGAAGAAGGCTTACCGAGGCGAAGCAATCTACACTGCCGAGGTCGATCACCACTTCCCCCATCTGACAGTCGGCGATACTCTTTACTTTGCCGCTCGCTGTCGTTGTCCACCTACTGACAAGCTTCCTCATGGAATCACTGCACAAGAGTACGCCGAGCATCTGCGTGATGTCATCATGGCCATGTTCGGCATTTCACATACCAAGAATACCAGAGTAGGCAATGATTTCGTCCGCGGTGTCAGTGGTGGTGAACGCAAGAGAGTCACCATCGCTGAAGCAGCCCTTGGGTACTCCCCTCTGCAGTGCTGGGACAACAGTACACGAGGCCTCGATAGCGCCAATGCTGTTGAGTTTTGTCGTGTTCTTCGTACTCAAGCTGATGTCCTCGGTATTTCGTCCTGCGTCGCCATCTATCAAGCACCTCAAAGCGCTTATGACCTCTTCGACAAGGTTGTCGTTTTGTATGAGGGTCGCCAGATCTTCTTTGGAAGAACAGGCGACGCGCAGGCTTATTTCGAGAACCTAGGCTTCATATGTCCCGATCAGCAAACCACCGCCGACTTCTTGACATCAATGACCAATCCTCGTGAGAGAATTGTTCGCCCTGGAGCCAATCCTCCTCGCACCTCAGACGAATTTGCTCTCGCATGGAAGAACAGTCAAGCTCGATCCAGACTCATAGACGAAATCGACTACTACATGGATCAACACCCATTCGACGGACCAGATCTCCAACGATTCTCTGAATCAAGAAGACTCGACCAAGCCAGCTCACAGCGAGAGAAGTCACCTTTCAACCTCTCTTTCATGCAGCAATACACCGTCAACCTCTGGAGAAGTGTGAAGATGCTTGTCGGCGACCCGACCATCACCCTCACTATGCTCGTCACCAACATCTTTCAGGCCTTGATCGTTTCTAGCATCTTTTACAACCTACCACACACCACAACCAGCTTCTTCCGCCGTACAGTCTTGCTATTCTTCATCGTCATCATGAACGCTTTCAGTAGTATTCTTGAGATCATGACTCTTTATGAGAAGAGAAAAGTCGTAGAGAAGCAGTCACGCTACGCCTTCTACCATCCCAGCGCTGAGTCTCTGGCAGCTATGGTCACTGACCTTCCGTACAAGGTGACCAACTCGATTCTTATGAACACAATACTTTACTTCATGTGTAACCTGCGTCGCGAGCCAGGGCCATTCTTTGCTTTCTTGCTCTTCTCCTTCGCCCTCACGATCTGCATGTCAATGATGTTCCGCTTCATTGGCTCAGCGACAAAGTCCATCTCCCAAGCATTAGCGCCAGCATGTATTATTTTGCTAGGTCTGGTGCTATACTCTGGATTTGCTATCCCCACGGGCTACATGCAAGACTGGCTTGCCTGGATCCGATGGATAAACCCCGTCTTCTATGGTCTCGAGAGCGTCTTCTTGATCGAGTTTCACGGTCAAGAGTATTCTTGTTCTAGCTTTGTTCCCAGCGGACGTGGTTACGAGAACTTAGGTTCTGGTGAGCGCGTTTGCAACGTTGCTGGATCTGTGCCTGGACAGTCTTTCGTCAGAGGAGAAGATTATTTGCGTACTTCATTTGGGTTCGTCAACAGTCACCGATGGAGGAATCTTGGTGTTCTGATCGCATGGGCGATTTTCTACATGGTCCTCCACCTTTTGACTACCGAGTACGTGGCTTCTGAGCGTTCAAAGGGTGAGGTTTTGGTCTTTCTTCGAGAGTCGATGCACAAGGTTTCTGGCAAGCGGATCAACGATGAAGAATCGGGCTCTACTCTGCCGGCGGGAAAGCAAGAGGCGTCTGGGAACTCGAGTGAAAAGGTCGAGGTCGAGAGACAAACATCTGTCTTTCATTGGAAAGATGTTTGCTACGATATCAAGATCAAGGGTGAAGAGCGAAGGATTTTGGATCACGTTGATGGTTGGGTCAAGCCCGGTACCTTGACTGCTCTCATGGTATGTTTTCTTTCTCTTCTCATTTCTTCTCAATTCAAGATCATCTCGCTAACTGACTCATTTCTAGGGTGTTTCGGGCGCTGGCAAAACCACTCTTCTCGATGTTCTTGCCAGTCGTGTCACAATGGGTGTCGTCTCTGGTGAAATGCTTGTCAATGGCCACCAGCGTGATTCTTCGTTCCAGCGGAAGACAGGCTACGTGACCCAGCAAGATCTGCACCAGGCCAGCTCAACGGTACGAGAAGCTCTACGTTTCAGTGCCATCCTGCGACAACCAGCAAAGTACACCAAGCAAGAACGCATTGACTACGTCGAGACTGTCATTTCTTTACTTGGAATGGAAGCCTATGCCGATGCTATTATTGGTGTTCCCGGCGAAGGTCTTAATGTTGAACAACGTAAGAGACTTACCATTGGAGTCGAACTTGTCGCCCGACCACAGCTCCTGCTCTTCCTCGACGAACCTACTTCCGGTCTCGATAGTCAGACTTCATGGTCTATCTGCGATTTGATGGAGACCTTGACCAAGAGCGGCCAAGCCATCTTGTGTACTATTCACCAACCCTCTGCTATGCTTTTTCAACGGTTCGATAGACTACTACTTCTTGCGAAAGGAGGCAAGACTGTCTACTTCGGTGAGGTCGGACAGAATTCGCAGATCTTGATGGATTACTTCACCCGCAATGGAGGACCTTCTCTACCGCCCAAGGCCAACCCAGCTGAGCACATGCTCGAAGTCATCGGAGCTGCTCCAGGTGCCCATACCGACGTCGATTGGCCTGCTATTTGGAGGCAGTCTCCAGAGTACAAGGCTGTGCAAAACGAGCTTGAATCGCTCAAGTCTGGAAGCACTTCGAGTGAAACACCATCTTCTGGAAGTGACCCTTCTGAGTACAAGGAGTTTGCGTCTTCATACCCGACTCAATTGTGGGAAGTGACTAAGCGGCTTTTCCAAGGGTACTGGAGAAACCCTCAATACATGTACTCCAAGGTTCTTCTTTCTGTCGGCGCTGTAAGCCATTCCCTTTTCTTTCTTACCTACCTCCACTCATACTAACTCTCTTCTTCAGGCTCTTTTCATCGGACTCTCAGTCATGGATAGCAGCAACACGATGCGTGGACTTCAGAACCAGATGTTTGGTGTTTTCCTCTTCTTGACCATCTTTTCTCAAGTGGCTGAACAGATGATGCCAGTTTTTGTAGAGCAGAGGACTTTGTATGAGGCTCGCGAGCGTCCTTCAAAGACATACTCATGGCAGTCCTTCATGTTCGCCAACATCACAGTTGAGCTTGTCTGGAATTCGGTAAGTTTTCAATATTGGATACTCCCAACACTCTTTACTCACATTGTTATTTAGTTCATCGGTATCTTTTCATTCATCGTTTGGTACTACCCCATCGGTCTCTACCGCAACGCCGAGTGGACAGACCAGGTAGACTCCCGTGGTATCACCATCTTTCTTCATGTTTGGATGTTCTTCCTCCTCGCCTCGACCTTTACACACATGATCATTGCCGGCCTGCCCGATGCCGACACCGCAGCGGGTATTCTGAACCTGCTTTTTATCATGATGTTCGCCTTTTGTGGCGTTCTCGCAGGTCCCGATACACTACCTGGTTTTTGGATATTCATGTACCGCGTCAACCCCTTCACCTATGTTGTTGAAGGCTTCCTCGGCACGACACTGGCGAACGCGCCTGTTACCTGTGCTGCGAATGAGATTCTCGACTTCAAGCCCGCAAATGGATCTACTTGTAGCGAGTTCCTCTCGACCTACATTTCTGACAATGGAGGGTACCTCGTCGATGGAAGTGGGACTAGCACAACTGAGTGTCACTATTGTCCCATGGCCAGCACAAATTCTTTTCTGAAGATGATCAACATTAACTTCGATAACCGCTGGCGAGACTTTGGACTGCTCTGGGCTTATGTTTTGTTCAATTGCGTTGCTGCTGTTGCTATTTACTGGCTGGTGAGAGTCCCCAAGAAGAATAAGAGCAAGAATGAGTAGATTTGTTTGTTTCTATTATAGAGGGTCTGGGATTTCTCGTTTCATTGTTCTATTTACATCTTGGATCTATTTTAGTTTATTGTTATTTCACTTCTACTTTTCGTCATCTAGTTAAGTATAGACATAGATACATCAAAATGCATTTCCAATCCGGTCTTTTGTTACGAGAGGGATCTATGTATACTTTCAATGGTTAGATAAAGACTGGTCTTGGCTATAATCTTGCTGAAGGTTAATTGCATACATCCAATCTCAACCAAACTCTCTTCCAACATTACTAACTAGGCTCCAGATTATTGTCCAGCATCATGAAAATCTCCTGGTTCTGCTCAAACCAGTTCCCCAACTCCATACTATGCGTGAAACCTCCACCCTCCATCGGATTTCCATCTTCCCCATTTGGAAAGTTTCCAAAGCCCATGCTATTGCCCTGCTGCGTCCCACCGTGAAAGCCCTGCATGCCTGTTGACATGTTCATGTGCGCCGGGAGAGGGACACCCGCCTCAACAAAAAGCATCTCGAAGGGCGCGTCAGGTATTCGGCCTGGTGCATGCATTGACGGGTTACATGTCTTTGAGCCAACATATTTGTACGCTACATCATACATCAACTTGAACAGATGAAGCTGCTTTCGGTATACGTTGGGGAGTTCTGTGGTGATATGTGCTGTCTCTACCACAGCTGCCAAACTCTCCAGATGAGCGGGATCGCACGTCTCAATGGCGTGGCAGAAAAGCACCATGAATGGTATCAACGGTACTGCCACAAAGGCCCTGTTGGTCTGTGAGTTTTTGCTCATTCGCCTAGCGGAGACTGTCTGATCTTACCAGTATACATAATGCCCAAGCATACCAGATTCGGCTCCTTTGAGGATAGACAAGCATGTTCTATGCTCATCGAGGCTCTCTTTTGCCACCTCAAGACACTCGTCGCAGAACGCGGAAGAGGCAGTGAGCTTGGGTTTGATTGCCCGGTAAATGAGACAAAGCATAGACAGATATGCGATCTTGTCAGCTCTTTGGAATAGGTCGGTCAGTGTTTCTCCAACGCCCACCCGGCATGACTCGATAAATCGGTCCTTGACTTGTCAGTATTATAAGTGACCTCTTATCCTCGCTGTTACATACCTCTGTTGCATTCCTACCATGATAAACCTTTTTCATGTCCCCTGCGAGACTTCTAGCTCGAGATTCCCTCTCATCATCTGTCTGCAGCAAAGCTGTGGGGCTGTACAAGTCGTCGTACACCCTTCCCTGCAGATCACAGAACGTTGCCCACTTAGACATGACTGGAGGTAGTCCATCACTTCCAGTAGCTTCAAATGCTTCGAAGTTCAAGGTGATTTCGCCAACGCGTATAAGAGAGGGTCGATTGAGACGCATCGCAAGCATCTTATCCAGCATGTGAATCCAGCACACTATTTTGACTCTGCGCGACTTCTCTTCTCGTGTCTCTGGCTTTGAGAGGGTTTCGCGAATGAGGCCGAGTCTCTGGCACATCTGCGCCGCGGCTGCGAGGCAGTTCCAAGACAAGGATATACGACATCTGTCGAGATAATATGTTGCCTTGACATACGTCAGCATCAGACTATCAGCGAAGAGCTTATGAGTCTTCACTTACCGCCATGTACAAAGCGAGTACATAATCGGCCGTGCAAGGTAGATTGAACGGGAGACCGGCTAATATCGTTTCCAAGTTCTGTCGACAGATCATCCCCTGTGTCCTAAACTCGTTTTTCAGACCTTCGTCCTGTTCAACCTGATCACACTCGAGTAAGAGACGCTGTAGCCCTGCGTGAGTGATGATTAGGTCCGCCAAGGTGGGTTTACCAAAGTAGACTGTCATGAAATACTCGACAAACTGTCCAATGCTTTCAAATTCGATACACCAGAAGCATTTCAGCCTTGGGGACTCTGGCTCCTTTTTAGTATATTTTCGTGTCACTCTATTGGCAGCTCACCTCGTAGCTTTTGTATAGCCATCATGGCCAAGTGCATTGGTGGAAGTTGATAGCCTCCTTGTTCTACAGGCGATAGAATTCGTTGTGTATCGATAAGTTGAGGATCTGAATTCTCTCCGTTCCCCTCTCGAAGTATTTTCCGTAAATCTTCCAGACTTTTCTCAAATTCATTTAGCTGACCGGGTCCTTTGTTCCTGTCAACCACTTGCTGTAGAAAGTTGGTCGCAAACGTCGCTTGCGTGGTCAGCGTGACATCGCCATCCAATTCCGAAGACACATCATCGCTGTTTCTGCCTGGTTCTGATGGAGAATCTGTGTAAGACTGAGGTGTGACGTGAGAAGTCAAGGTGGTGTGGACAGCTGATGAACCTCCATGTAGGTGAGGAAGGGGAGAAGCGATGTTGTTGACAGCGAGGCTGATTTGATCCAGCTTTTGGGATATATCATTCAGTTTAGATTCACTATAATTCAACTTAGTATTCAGCTCTTCTCATGATAATTTCAACCTACTAGCCATCAGATACTAAAGCACGTTGTCGCTTTGCTCTTGTTTTGAAGCCGGCTGGGTATGAACAGTGTATTTGTTTCCTTTGACATGGACCACAGGGATCTGTTCGATCACATTTGATCTAAGTCCGGTGAGCTACTGCTTTGGCACGATGTCATCATAACTAACCTTTCGTTGTCTGCATTGGTCGCACTGGCACGAGCTGTTAGTTGGCCTTTACCACAGTCCTAAGTACGGGAATATAACGGGAATGATCGAACATACGGAGAGCTTCTGTTCCGGGATCCGCCGTGTGGCAGAGATGCTGATCTCTCCGTCGCTATCAACGTTGTCCATATTCATGGCGGGACAGTCAATTACCTGACAGCTGCCGATGCTTTCTACGGGTCATCAACGTTTGTATGCAATGTTTGACTAGATACTGCTTACCTGAAGGGTCATGGCAGGGGTTTCGGACGCGCATCCCGCGCGCCCCGTCTATTCTTGGCTAAGGGGCGGCATCTCGGAGACTCCGAAAGACCACCAGTTTTTGCCCAATACGTCATAACGAATACGACTCAGAAGATTTACACGTAATAAGCCCTTCATACGGTTCTGGTTTGTGCTCTCATTGAATAGCTGAACTTGATTTCCTCCAACTAAATCTGGATTTTATGCAGCACAGCTCGTTGTCAACAAGTTGTTGTGCTTACTCATCAGACCACCAATGTTCATTCCTTCACATTGTACTGGCTACCCTAAACAGCGAGTTGGTCGCGATATAACACGCGATATCTCGTGGTAAAGTAGAATAGTTATTCCCTGACTGAGATATAGTAACTTTTTAGTATCAATTTAACAATATTTAAGCAATCGTGACTATATAAAGCCTGTGCCGTGATGCTGGCCAAGATGGTCCTATCCAACAACGGTTTTCTGATGGTGACCAAAAGGACAAACATTACTGAAGCTGGTAATTGATGGGTATCCGGGTGAATGTTATTCCGCTCATGATTACCCCTTCTCACTGCATAATGCGTCATTGTCTTAGACCTTACCAATACTGTACAGGACACAAAGTCAAGCGTAATGAGTGTGAATCGAGGAACACTAGCCACAGCGTGAAACTAGCCACAGATGTGTTTGAAAGAATGACTGCGGATATATGCACTGCCGCGGAAGTCAACATCCTCGCGTCCTGTGTGAGACAGTGACGCGTTACTCAGAATGAAGTGACGTGACATCATCACAGACAGCAAACGCGTCAAATGAAGGCGAAGCAATAACGCGATTGTATCTGCATAACAACTACTGAGTTGTGTTCTCCCTTTCTTCAATCTTATCCATAATTTTGGTATCGTTGAGATACCAAGTCAACGACTCCATCTCATCCGTCACATATTTCTCTGCCAACGTCCATCCATTCCCAAACCATCCAAACTCATTATCATCGCAATACTTGTAATTGAAGTCCTCCCAGCGAGGATTGCTCATTGTACGGACGCAGTGCAGACTACTTCCAGGCCACAAAGCTGTGACGCGACCTCTCTTTTGCTCTTCGCGAGAAGCACCGGGCTCGTACGTCTTGTACCAAGAATTGCACTCTTCTGCAAAAACAGTTTGTTGGAAGAATTCATCGCAGTAATTTGTAAAAGCCTGAACCATGTTGCGCTTAGGTTCGATGCGAGCGATATTATCGTATGCCATCCGAGCGAGGACCTTGCCAATGTAGAGATTCGTTTTCTCAATAACGAGAAGAAGACTTCCAGCTCCAGGCATAGAATTAGGACCCATGGACTGGAAGAAGTTTGGAAACCCGTCTGTGCAGACGCTGAGATATGTTTCTGGGCGTTTTTGGAAACGCTCTCGCAAATTAACACCGTTTACGCCGTATATCGGGAAACTTCTATTGGCGGGAGAGGTCTGGAAGCCAGTTGCGCAGATGATGGCGTCAACAGGGTGATGTTGACCATCCGTAGTGAAGATACCCGTCTCATTGATGTTAGAGATACCGTAGGTGATCGTGTTGACCTTGGGAGATGCCAAAGCCTCAAGGTATCCTGGACCAGGCGACATGCGCTTGCAGTAAGGTGAAAATTCAGGCAATAGATGATCGTAGATCTCTGGCTTATCTTTCAGTCTCTGCATCATCGAACCTTGAGCCAGTTGACGAAGGTCGGTCTGTTCCTTTGATCCACGGAAGAGCACGCCGAAATTCTTGTTGATGTTGTACTCGATGGCTCGTCGGTATTCGAGGTAAGAATCGCGGTCTGTCTCCCACTTTCCTATCTCATCGGTGGTATAGTTGAAGTTACCGCCCGCTTGTTGGATTCTCCTCCGCGTTTCTGGATCTCCAAATAGTCCTACGATCCAGGAGCGACCGCGGACATAGTGGTCCATGTGTTTGACCTCGGGTAATATTGCAGGCACAATTTGAAGACCACTGCTACCGGATCCAATCACGGCGACAGACTTGTCCTATTTACTGTATTAGTAGAGAGAAAGAATAACAATTAAGTGACTTTCACCTTCAAGTCGATTTGAGGATCCCAGTTTGCACTATGGAGGAGATCACCTTCGAAGGACTCAATGCCACTTATGTCAGGCCATTTCCATTCATTGAGGACGCCTTCTCCTGTCACGAGAACATCGGCAGAGTCTTGATACTCCTCGCCCGTGGTCAGGTCCTTCAGTTGCACATACCACTTGTTAGTCGTTTCGCTCCATCGTGCACCAATGCACTTCTGTTGAAAGCGCATGTGCTTCCTGACATCGTATTTGGTGGCTACATCCTTCCAATACTGAAGGATCTCAGGCGCTGAAGCGAAGAAGGAACTCCATCTTGGCGAGGACTCGTATGTCAGCTGGTAAGCATGCGCTGGAACATCTGCGAATTTGTTAGTGGCAGAAGCTTTAATGGTGGTAGTGACTCACCACATGCACAACCAGGATATCTAAAAGAGTAACACATCATTAGCTACATATCTTACGGATCCTCCGATCGACTTGCCTGTTCTCGAACCACGTTCCACCAAGCTCAGGGTTCTTCTCGTAAATGACCAGATCTATATCAGGGACTTGTTTGCGAAACTCAATAGCGCCACATATGCCCGAAATACCAGCGCCGATGTAGATGGCCTTGAGAGGTCTGGCTTGGTCCATGCATTGTTGCGATGGTCTGGGCGTGGTCTTTTCCTGTGGTATGGTTTGTGTGGTCGATAGTACCTCTGTGGTACTGACGCTTGGAACTTTGGAGGGGTAGGATGAATTAGTAGTGACTATGTTATTTGACAGGAACGTAGGCAAAATGCCATTGGTATTACCACCGGAGTGTGGCATAATGAATGTGAATAGGATCAGCTTGAAATACAATGTCAAGAGATCTTATGGATGGATGAGCAAATAGATAGGGAGATATATAGAGGTATATATAAAAAGTCTAAGTCGTCTGATGGTACTACTGCAGACGAGGCGTTTCTCCAACTGATCAGTTACCACTTATCACGCGAGCTGACAGGTGAGCGTCCATCACCAGACGAATCTCAATCATTTGCTTGAGCAAAGCAGGCTATTTCTGAGCGCAATTTACCGCAAAATCCATCGTTATCTCAACAATGTTACTGTGCTTACTGAATAACTGGACTCGGCAGCTACAGACTGTACCCCGCGCCTGTAAGGCAATCACGGTTAATGCTACCGGTACTAGACGGTTGATGATTCCGATGGTTGCCTATCAGCCTGTCCCCGCAATTCGTCGGAATTAGTGACCGTAGCTCGCTGATTATCCTGGGAGCTTCAGTTCGATATCGATACCGCAGAAATCAACTCCACCTTAGACATAGTAGATAGCACAAGACTATCGAGATAAAGGGAGCGTCTCACGACAGCTTGGAGAATCAGTATAGCCTGCACTCACCTGCCTCACTCTCACTCTCAATTATACCCAGCTTCCCATGCCATTCATGCGATGCTTCTTGAAATATAAAACACGAAGTATCACAGTTCGTTACTCAACATGTCATCCTTACCAGAGCCCATACTCTACAATATCAAGCCAACGAAATTGGTACCAAATTCACCAAAACCTCTGCTCCTCTACAAGAAGGCGTTTATGAAGGATGGCAAAGTGGACCGCACTGCCGCCTATGACACCTTCAAAGCGAACAACTGGGATGTGCAATGGGTTGTGAGATACGGCCAACACCAACGCGCTCATTACCACTCCCAAACACATGAAGTAATGGTTGTTGTCTCCGGTCCTGGGCGAATCCGCTGGGGCGTCGCAGATCTAAGTGACAAGTGGGAGGAACATACCTACGGCCAAGCCTACGAGGACGGCGGTATGGAAGTTGAAGTCGAGGTTGGAGATCTCTTCGTCATCCCCGCTGGTGTTTCTCACAAGTCGTATGATCCAGATGCTACTACAGCGTCTTTTGGCTGCTTGACAGGAGATGCCCGCGCCATTGAAAGCGACAACGCGAGGATTGCTGTAGCGGAGGTCCCGATAGAAGGATTTTGCATGATGGGCGCCTATCCAAGAGGGTTCTCGTGGACTTGGGATGAAGGAGGCGATAGTAAGGATGACTTTGAGGCTGTATGGCGAGTTGAGAATGCTAGTGCAGACCCGTATACTGGTCCCAAAGGAGGCATTGACAAATACTGGAAGAACCCTGATGGTGGAGCTCGATCTGATCAACTATAAAAGATAATATGAACTACATCAAATTGTCTACCCACTGAGTATGGAAAGCGAAGCCTAGAGTTTCTGTCAAGTTGTGTTACTTGGAAAGAAGACTCCCAGTATATCAATGTTTGCCTAAGGTTTCCTTCCAGTGAGTGAGTGCTTGTTTGCTACCAAAAAGAAAGAATACTGAATTGTATAGATAGATAGAGCATCCTAACAGCAAAAGGAAGGGTCTGGCCGGGGATTGAACCCGGGACCTCTCGCAAGCAATGCTATAGGGTTTTCCCTAAGCGAGAATCATACCACTAGACCACCAGACCAAGCTATTTAACAAGCACGTGATACATGTTAGTTGCTGAATTCTGGACGCGAAATCTGTGCTCATATTGTAACAGATCCATAGCGAAGATATCTAAGTGGCATCTTTAAAAGCAATACAATAATTATGTTCTGAATAATAAAGATGGGATTATAATTTGGACCCTTTCCTACAACTGCAACTACTTATTATTAGTTTCACTTTACTATGCCTTTCAGTAAAGTTTATCCTTACTTTAACAGCTCCTAGTACTCGCATTGTATGTACTGACTGGATAATTGGGGGAAATAGTTGAAAGCTGTACAGTCACTAGTGTAATTATAACCCTAGTTAAAACTAACCTCATGAGAGAGATCTTGTCAGAAATGAAATGGATAAATACACGTGGGTTCAATATCATTGGTGAATCGTCGAACTATGTGCCGGGGGAGACAGAATAAAGCTCAACGTATATTAAGTTAAAGTACCGACAGTCCCCGCCTAGGTCCGGATAACGCTTTCCGGCGGTATCACTGACTTCGCACTCCTCTTGGGTACAACTGTAAAGATATATATAGAAGGGCGCTACTACCCTACCAGGATGCAGATCCTCTATAACTACCAGAAACTTTATCTTCCAATGGACCTAAGCTATGGCGGAGTTTCCTGAAGGAGAACACCAGAATGAAGCACCATACTCCGATGCTTATACACAAACCTAGTCAAGCTTTGTGCTCAAAGCTAGTCAATAGAGAGATTATAGATCCAACTTCATATTCGAATAAATGGCTTTATCGATATATAGCGGTTTAAATATACCTTTGGGATAGTTATCTCACTTGTTTAAATTGAGTTTTCACTTGTTCTTCCACCTCAAGTTCATGTGAATACGAAGCCGAAAATTACTCCCTGTATATACTGCAGAAAGCCCACATTGAATTAGGCAGGTTGAATGCGTTATAGAAAACTACTATTCTGTATTAGGTAGGTTGCGGCTTTGTACTCGTAGAACAAGGTAAAGTGTCTGTTATAGACTGATGCTCACAGATCCTTGCTCTAGCAGTAAGAAGGCGAGGTCCTGTATGTAATATTCTCAGTAACATTGGAGAATGTACCCTGAGAACACTTTCTAGCTTTCCACGCGTGTATCATCATGCGAGAACACTGTCGAGACCGGTCTGTGGGCCTTGTGTATTGCTACGCCGCGTCTCTTAACTCTCATGAATCACCTGCTGTTTATGGACACTGTAACAAAGTAGAGGGAAAATATGAGTCGTGGAATTCATATATAAAAGCTGCTTTGTCTACTCGATTATCTCTTTGGAAGACACCAGCAACTGCTTCTCTCTCTCCATCCATTAGCTTCTCAGCCCTACACAGACAGCATCATCTTCCTGACTTCCTGACTTATCAGTTCGCAACCTTTGCCCAAACACTCTACCCCAAATCGACATGCGTTTCGATATCACCTCTATTCTCATGGCCTTGGCCACCACCGTCGTTGCCGACAGGCTCGAGGTCCGGACGGACTGCATCTTTGGAGGATGCAACAGTTCACAGGGTACCTTTTTTACCGACTACGCTTCTTACGCAGTCGATGCCAGCGCAGGCTGCCGAGGCACCTCGGTCCCAGGCATGACAGAGTTCTGCATGGACTGGCCCAACAAGCGAGGCCACTTCAGGTTCAGTCACCAATCTTACAAGCGTTGTCTCAGAATGGACACGGATGTTGGCGTCGGTTGCAGTGGAGGTTGGGATTGCCATTTTTCGACTTGGAAGGAGGTTGGGTGTAACTGGCGTCAGGCTCCTGTGCCCGAGGAAGAGTTGGCCTCTGCGTCTGAGCCTGCTGCCCCCGCTAAGACAGCTGACAACTGAGGATATTGAGGGATGTTGTCACTATTGTTATCTTGTTAGTTTTGGAAGTTACCAGTGTTGGATGACGAGATTGGGTTAAAGGCTAGAAGTAGAGTTGGATGTTGCATGTAGGGTATGGAGCTCATTTGGTTCTATGGAATGAAGAGTGGTCAAATTTATCTACAGTACACAAATGCCTATGTAATTTCACCTGCCCACAACAAGACACTTGATGTTCCGCTCCAGATGGGATTGCAGATAGCCTCGGCGGGCCGTAGGCGATTAGTTAGCTGGGATAAACGTAAAAACGAGAAGGATCATGCTCGAATTAAATCAGAAGGTAGCATCGAAGCCACGATCCCAGTCCCACTGTTTGCCCATGTTGTTGAGACAAGTATGGATCTGCATACAGCCCGAAATTTGTCGGGCTTGTTTCGAAAGCGATAACGCCTAGCAATTATATCCAGCCCTATCTCGGCCCATCCTTTCCGGCCGTATGCCTTCTGATGTCTTTCCCAGTATTACTTGATCAGCCCTCTAGTTCACTACAACCCAGTTTCAGAGAGATAGATAGTGCAGTGGCAGACATGTACTGAATTAGCTTATATCCCAAGCAAAGACAGGGCCAGTCTGAATGACAGTTGAAGTCTGCGGGCTACTCGCAAAAGCGTTAATCCCGTCGTTTAGATAAGCTCAAGTCGCTAAGATAACGAAGCACGGGCCAGATCATTTGTAGCAACAAAGCGCAGCCCCGGCTGGTAACTCTGCGGCTTCTGCCAGAGTTGCATCGACTACAGCTTTAGTGCTTACTCGCCCCAATAAGGCGATCAAATAAAGCCAATGTGAGGCAGACGCTGCCGGTTTGGAAACCTCCAGACTGAGTTGTTGGCGTTGTGAAGGATTCGGTTGTCCCCTCTCATTAATGCACATATCAAGGATCCCTTTTTTGTTTGGCCCATGCCGTATTCCCATAAATACAATTGTGTAACCCGCAGAATGTGGTGAGGCCTCTTCATCCACTCATCACATTCTTTCTTCTCCACAGTCGTTACATCATGAAGTTTTTGGCAGTTTTCAGTTTGACTGTAACAGCAGCTGCTTGTAAAAGCACTCCGCCACCAGCCAAGTCGGCCAAGGTGGATGTTCATGCCCATTTTGTTCCCGATTTCTATGCCGATGCTCTCAAGGAAGCTGGCCATGTACCTGGTCCCGACGGAATGCCCGGTATTCCAGTGAGTTCATCTATACTGATTGCAGCGACTTGAAGACTGACTCTACCGTATAGAGCTGGGATGCTGAATCTCATCTGGAGTTTATGAAGGAGAACAACATTGAGAGATCCATTCTGTCAATTTCAAGCCCCGGAGTTTATCTCAACGTTCCTTCAAAGAACGCTACTAAGCAGGCTATCAGTCTAGCCCGCGAGGTGAACAAGTATGGCTCTGAGGTTAAAGCCAAATACCCCAAGGAGTTCGGCTTTTTCGCGTCTCTCCCTTTGCCGGATATAGAGGCATCGCTGAAAGAGATTGAATACTCCTTCACCGAGCTTGATCCCAAGCCCGATGGAGTTGTGATGATGTCCAACTACTATGGTCTGTACCTCGGCGACCGGGATCTTGAGCCTATTTATGAGGCTCTCAACGAGCTCAACGTCACCATCTTCGAACATCCCACAACCCCTTGCACTCAGTTCAATGGATTGCGGTTCGATATCGATAAAGAAGCACCTGCCATTCCCCAACAGCAATGGCAAGCTCTAAACCGTCCCTTGGCCGTTCGACAATTCGCCGCGCCCACGCTTGACTTTCCCTTCGAAACTGCACGAACATTCGCAGATCTCTTCTACACAAGCATGCCAACAAAGTTCCCCAACCTCAAGTGGATCATGTCACACGCTGGCGGTGGCCTCATCCCCACTCTCGACCGCATCATCACCTACAGCTCTCTCTACCCCGGATTAAACTTGACTGAGGAATCGATGAAAGAGACACTTGCCTCAAGTTTCTACTTCGATCTTGCTGGACCCTGGCCGGTCAAGTTTGCTATTCCCGCGTTGTTGCGATGGGTTGACTATACTAGAATCGTTTGGGGCTCGGATACTGTTTTCACGCCCATGAAGTCAGCTGCCAAGTACGCTGCTGCTTTTGATGAGGAAGTGGACAAGGCCTTTAATGATCCTGTTAAGGCGAATGCGGTACGAGCGACTAACGCCCGACAACTGTTTGACTAGACGTCGTTGGTCAGACTAGGGCTTCACTCGGTTGTCAATTTTGTAGCGGAGGGGCATTTTTAAAATATTCTTTATCATCTATTATTAATATGTTATTTTACTACGTTGTTGTTGTGTAGCCTCATTACATCCTGTCACCCATTTATAACATACCGTTCGCCTACATCCGGCATGGTACGAGTCCTTCTAACCGTTCGGCCGGAAATAGAACTATTGGTGGACTTTTTTCACAACATTGATACATCATATGACCTCGGTATTAATGCCAGGAACAGAAATCTTGGCAAGCTACTCGGATGATAGACTACCGGGATTGCAGAATTTGACCGGGTAAATACACCTCAACGTGGTATTATGCGGGGTGATGCGCCAGTCCTTGGCTCCCCACAGTTGAATTCTTCCACGGTAATTGAATTGTGGCGATGGAACCCCAGGTAGCCGGTTAATTTGAGATGTGTATATATCTCAGCAAGTATGCCTCCCATGTCTCAGTTATCCAGTCGCCGTCTCCAATCGCCCTGTTTCAAAAGTTAAAATGAAGTGAGTAAACAGGCCCTTCGGTATGACTGCTAGTATGATGGTCTAATACAGACAGGTTCGATCCCTCGCAACTCACTGCCTTCCTGGCAGCCAATTCAACTGGCGTTGGTGTACTAGTATGCCCCGGTGGTGGCTACAGCATGATGGCCCGAGGTCATGAGGGCCACGACCCTGCTCGATACCTCAACACGCTCGGTATCGACGCCTGGGTCCTCGAATACACAACAGCCTCTAACATGACTCCGCCACTGTATCCCAAGCCTACGGAGGAAGCTTTGGGTGCATTGGAACTCATTAGACAAGAGGCTCCCGATCTAAAGAAACTCGGAATCTGGGGCTTTTCAGCGGGTGGTCACCTTGCAGGAACGACACTTACCAATCCCCAGACCAACCTCGATTTTGGCATTTTAGGATATCCTGTTATCACCCTTGAGGACGATTACACTCACGAGAACTCGCGTTATAACCTTCTCGGAAATAATCCCAGCAGACAGCAGATTGAGGAACTTTCAGTGCAGAACCGAGTTTCTGACAAGACGCCTCCGACTTTCCTTTTCCATACTTCTAATGACGATCTTGTACCGGTGCAAAACACATATCTCTATGCTGAGGCAATGGCGAAGCACGGCAGATTGGCCCATGTGGTGGTGCTCCCTGATGGGCCTCATGGAGTTGGTCTGGCGCAGAACGACCCTGTTCGAGATTGGACTTCGGAACTGAAGAGATTCCTCACATATTCAATCTAGAGATGCGGGAGGAACTGTCATCTATAGGTATATATATATCCTAGTTATCGAACTCCATTCTATCCGCAATATCTTTACTCGATCTTGTATCTATGTCTTAGGTTACAGAAAGGACAAGGCTCAAATGAGATAAATACTGTGTTTCTCTGAGTGATTGAGCTTCAAATCCAGTTCACTGGCAGATTATATGTACAAGTGTAGGATTTAAAATACTCTGGACCGAAGTAGGGCGGTTTGTGACACGCCCCAGTCTGCTGTCAGACGTCAGTCAACTTCCTACAGTAAGAAAAATGCATCAAGCTTTGCAAGAATACGACTGTTCTAGATTCCGGGTAGGCTTGAAGGAAGGGCATAGTATCAGTGATAAGAAACGGAAATATTGTAGAGTGATGCCTGCCTGATGATCCCTTCACACCAATAAGAAGTTCTGCTTCTTTAACCACCCTTCAGTAACACCAACCTCTGCCTCTCCATCCATGAAGCCATGTACATAAGCCGGACAAACCATCTTGTACGCATCTTCAGTCCCCTCACCACAAGGCTGCGGCTCAGCCTTTCTCAAAACCATAGGCACTTTGCCACCATCCAAAACAGCAACAACATCCCCCCCTCGAACATGCGGCCTTGTCAACAAGTATAAACCGTTGTCCGTCACCACAAACATCAAACTGCCCTTTCTGTGGTCCCCCAGATCGCTCATCACTAAAGCCATGGAGTAATCCTTTTCTGACTTATCATCGCTTAACACTTCATCTATGTGATAGGAAAGCATAGATTGTGGCTTGTATTTGTCGACATCGATCCAGAGTGTAGACATGTAGGGATTGAACTTGTCGCATAGCAATTTTTGGTTTCTTTTGTCGAGAGACCTTATCTCGTCATCTCGCAAACGTCGCATGTGGGGTGGTAATGTGCAGTCCTTTACCAATGTCCGCCAGAATGCGCGTACGCATGTCTCGCCGCTTGCAATTGTTTTGCCGCTGAATTTTGGAGCATATATATATTTATCGGGATCGCGGGCAGCTTCCTCGCCAACGTAGAAGTCCATCATGTGGCGGGGGCGATTGATATGGGCCTTCTGCGCCCTCTGCACGATGTCCTCGCATATAGGCGCAAGAGTTCCGAGAATACTACCTCTTACAACGAGGGCTCTCTTGTATTGTCCAACAAGCCGACAAGGTATCTCACAGTTCTTGATACCGGCATTGAAAATGTCTCGTTGAGCAAACATTATTTCGGCACAGTTCTTGTAGCTAGTGTCGAAATCGGCAACCCAAGAAGGCATGGCATCTTCTGCCTGGTGGAGTGACTTGTGTCCACCAACAACCTCATATGGATTTTGACACAAGATATCAAGATTGCCAGCTAGATTGATCAAGGAGATGGTAGTCTCTTGATAGAGACTTTGTACTGTTCTGGTATAGTCAACCTTGATGCCGTGGTCGTCACTCGTCAAACCAAGAAGACTATAGATCCTATCTCTCGGGTCTGTAGACTCCATCCCGTGGAATCTAGCCAACACATCCATCAACTTCGACTGAACCTGTCCAGGTTTGGCGGAAAGTCTGCGCTGGTCCTCTATAAGCTTGACCCCGATGAGCGTCAAATACCAATCAGCTTTGCAGTCGACCCCAGCCTCATACACGTGAAACGCGTCGAAATATGGTTCGTCTTTTAGGAAAGCGGATATCAAGTCCCAGCTAAGCTCAGCATCTCTGCACATGATAACCAGGCGAGGTGCCAAAGAAAGCTCTTGCATAACCCAGAGCCGTTGCCACAAAGTCGGCATATCAAACAAATCACGCAGAACCAACTCAGCCTTACTGCAAAGTCGATATGTGCCATCCGTATAACGAGTAAAGTAGTTCCCAAAACTCCCCTCGTCCTTTTCTATGATGATACGCATGATCTCGATGCCTTTCTTAATATTATCTTCCATTTCAGGGAGTCTCGGGTCGTTGTATAAAGCCTTGAATATAGAGTCTTTGCCAACTATTGGGTCTAGCCAGGCTATATCTCTCTGGCATTGTGAGTAGATGTCGCGCATCAAAGCCACTTGTTGATTGCGCTCTGTGACATCAGATTGGTTGATGCACACGGCATCTACCCATAGAACACGTGGCTGGGACTTGAATCGTAGACATGACAGTGCATATTTCAGGCTTGGAGTGATGAAGAATTCCTGATGGTTAAGACGTATTGATTCTGAGAAGATAGGTTTGCCCCATACGTAGGAGAGCGCCTCGTAAATGGGAGATGCTGAGCCATCGGATGTTTTCAGCTGCGCAAGGGACAGAGTGCAAGAAATCTGCTCGTGGTTTTCCGTAGCCGGATGCAGAGTAAGCAACCGAATTTCGTGACGGGTGCTGTCAAGAGGGGTGTATATGGGCTTGTGGGCTTCCTGGCTATGGGCGTTGCTTGCTGTCGGTTGATCGTACTGGGTACTCATGTTGAAAAGAAAGTATTCCTGTTGCAGCACAGTGACACAACTAGAAGGGAGAGGCGGAAGCCGCTATTTCAGGTCGTGGCTCTGCTTGAAGGATGGCTTGTGGGCAACGACGTGGGAATATAGACTGATTGAAGAGAAGAGACAAATCCCAAGCTGAAAGAACAGCTTTTCAGCCCAAGGAGATCCTTAGCCCAAGGTAAACTTGGGGACCAGTCATTCGTCCACGTAGCCAGCCAAGCGAACGAGACCCAATAAGTAACTCGCTCTCTAGGATACACAGCCACCACCTGCTGTGGCCGGGCAAAGGTCCGACCGTGGATCATGTATTTGACTAAAACTATTAATTACTTTTTGAAGCAAAAGTAATCAGAGCGTAATCATCACATCGTTGTATGTCTAGTTAAGTAAAGTGTAAAAAAGCAAAAAGAAATCACTGCGGTTTGTGTGGATCGAACACACGACCTTCAGATATCACTTGGTGAGGATTGAAGTTTGACTTCAGTCTGACGCTCTCCCAACTGAGCTAAACCCGCTGACTAATTATATGTTGTGAGACTCAATTTCACATCTTGTTTTGGGACGCCGAACTGAAGATTCGGCAGTTGGAACTATTCAGAACCTCTGCTTAGAAGTTCAGTTGAAGACATTCGTTTATTACCCTATTGACTTCTCTACGTCTCTGCAACATGACCCTGAATACTCAGTCAGTCCAATCATAGATCGTTTTGTCGTCTCTAGTTGCCTGTTGATCACCTCTGTGTATATCCGCCATCCACGACCAAAGCTGACCCAGTGACAAACGAGCTTCTTCCACCAGCCAAATACAAAACGCCATCTGCAATCTCTTCAGGTTGTCCCATTCTCTGCATGGGAACCGCTGTTGAAATTCTCTCTTGCATCGCTTTGAGGACGTCTGGGTTCTTCGTTGTCATTGGTGTTTCTGTATACCCTGGACAAATGGCGTTGATGCGCAATCCTTCTTTCGCATAATCCTCCGACGCCGATCGAGTGAGGCCAATGATAGCGTGTTTCGCGGCAGTGTACGAGGTAGACAACGGAATTCCGACAACGCCCTGGATGGAGGAGAAGTTGATGATGGATCCGCGCTGGAGATCTCTGCCGTTGATCGATGATCGAATAGGGTCTTGCTTCAGCATGACTCTTGCAGCAGCCCTCAGAACAAAGAACGTTCCGTTAAGATTGATACTGAGAACACGACTCCAATCAGCAGTCTGGGCAAAAGCTGCTCCGCCTTGATGCTTTATAGCGATGCCAGCTGCATTGACGACATAATCGATACGTCCAAATTTTTGCACCATGTCATCGACGACTTCATTAATCCGAGTCTCGTCTGTAACGTCTGCAGGGTAGAGCTCAATGCAGAAATCTCTGTTTGGGGATAGCTTCTCTTGTTCTATCTCAGACTTGACGACTTCCAGAGCTTCCAGATTGAGATCTATCAGGGCGATGCCAGCCGAGCCTTCTCGTGCGAAGGCTTTGGCACATGCGCGGCCAATCCCTGAAGCGCCGCCTGTGATCAAAGCAAAGCCGGGGACGTCCATTTAGAGAAAAGCGATGGTTCAAGTGTCTTCTTAATGAGAGATGGGATTTAGAGGAATAGCCTTTGGTTGCTGTAGAGTAGATCCAGACATGCAAGTCTTATATCAACTGACAATACCTCCATCCTCGCAGTCTGATATTCCAGTGTTAAAACTACAACCCCGATATCCGGAGCTAGCTGGCGAAACTTGCCCACTCTGTCAAGGTCGTAGTGCTATCTTTATCCTGCCCCACCAGGATCAGCCACCAGATACAACTTTCCTGTTTGAAATGCGGGGGATGCATGATAACCATTCTAGTTTCTGCAGCATTGGCCTCGGGACTGGGATGGCGAGGAAGTCATAGCGATTCATGTAATGATATAGAGCAACGTGTCACACATTGATGGGTCATGTTATTAGATAAGGCAATACCCGCGTGACCTTGGATAGTACAAAGACTTTCGAACAGAAGGGAGATGGCTGCTGATGAATACTGATTCTGAAGAGAAGGCGCTGCTGAAAGTCCGCAGTATATAGTTTTAAAAGTGATGACCGAGACATAATCTAATTGTCGTGCAGATAAACATCTAATTTTGTCAGACAAGGATTGTCTAGGAGGTAAATTTCTGCCTAGATTTGCAATACATAAACACAACGTTACTATACAGTCTTGGCATCGCGATACTGACTCTATCCCAGTACTTGAAAGGGGATTCCATGAGCATAAAGATCACGAGGATGCGAGGTATAACTGCATAAATCTGTACCAACTGCTGTCTAACTACAATCTACGAGAATACAAGTCCTTTATAGCCCGTCTTCTTTACCTCTTCGCATCGTCGGCGATACTCAGTGATGTTGCCACTATATCGCGCCACACTCCTGACCGTCTTGCCCTTGATATTTTTATTGACGCCTGTCATCCAGCTATCAATCTCATTCATGAGTGTCTGACTCTCACTGCACTTCACTACATGTTGAGTCCACTGCTCAACCGCCTCCTCCGTCGGCTCCACAGAGGTGTACCCATGGTCATGGCAATACTGAAGTAAATCAGAGATAGCTTGTACGGCATACTCAATGTTTCGAGTAGCGTTCCCAAAAGGTTGATGAGGGCCGAGGACCATGAACATGTTTGGCATGGAAGGTACATTCAGGCCGAGAAACGTTCGCGGGCGGTGGTCAAGCCAAATTGCTTTGTCGGCCTTGGGACTGTCGCTGGTTGCGATCAATGGACGGTTGTTCTTCCCATGCCATTCGATTGCACTGAAAGCACCGGTGATGGCATTGAAACCGGTAGCGCAGATCAGGATATCGAGCTTGTGTTCTTTGCCATCAGATGTCAGAATCCCAGAGGGCGTGACGCGGTCAATGGGTGTCTTCTGTAGGTCAACAAGATGAACGTTTGCTTTGTTGTAGGCCTCAAAGTAGCCACTCTCAAGAGGCACACGACGAGTTCCAAAGCCATGGTTCTTTGGAATCAGACTCTCTGCAACAACAGGATCATCCACCCGCTGTCTGATCTTATCCGCCATGAAATTGGAGTACAGGCTGTTTGCATAGCGATCGGTGTATGTATCCGAAAAGACACCCAGCCACTTCCCAAATCCAGGTTCATTGTAGAGCTTCTCCCACAAAGCAAGTCGCTCTTCCTCTGTGACTTCGAGAGATTTGCGGGGATCGCCTTTGTGCATAAAACCAGACGCACTTTCGGCACAAGTTTGGAAGATCTTGTCGTAATTCTTCTTATGATCTGCCATATCTTCGATTGAGATTTCAGAGTTGCGAAGTGGAGCGGACCAATTAGCTGTGCGCTGGAATACACTGACTGACTGGATGTTGGGATCTTTGGACAGGGAGGTGATGATCTGAATACCGGTTGCTCCAGTACCAATGACACCAATCTTTTTACCGGCAAAGTCGCGGTTCAAGTCGAGATCCTTCGGCCAACGCGAAGTGTGAAACAGTCGGCCACTAAAGTCTTCCATGCCGTCGATAGCAGGAAGAGTCGGTGCAGATAAAAAGCCCAGACCACTGATGAAAAAAGTTGAAACGTATTCATTGCCGGCTTCATCGAGAAAGGTCCAAGTATGATCCTCCTCATTCCAGGTGGCTTTGGTAACAATGGTGTTGAGCTTTATGTCCTTGTACAGGTTGTGCTTCTCTGCAAAGTAGGTGATATACTTGTGTGTCTCTGGTTGAGGGGAGAAGGCCTCTTTCCAGTGCCACTCATCAAGGAGCTCTTTGTCGAAAGAGAAACAGTACGATAGTGACTCGGAGTCGAAGCGGCAGCCTGGGTATGAGTTCCAGTACCATGTACCGCCCACATCGGGAGCGGCATCGAGAACTTTGATACGCCAATTTGGGAACCGCTTTTGCAGGTGGTAGAGGGAGCATAGACCGGAAAGGCCTGCACCGAGAATGAGGACGTCAAATCTGTCGGTTGTCTTGGGTAGGGAACCCATCTTTGCGGCGATGAAATGAGATCAAGTAGTTAAGTTGACTAGGTAGATGAATAGGTCTGTTCGGTGCCATGTGCAGAAAAGTTAGACTCTATATACCAGTCTATTCAGTTATCCAACTCGGAAGCTAGAATCTGGTTCTTCTTGAAGCTGTTCTAGTCTCAAGGTACTCCCCACGGATTGATTTCCTATCAGGGTTTACGGAGTGTACACGAACGAATGGGCCTGTCTTTGCCAGCAGATATGACTTTCCTTTTACGATAGTGGCTTTCGAGCTGAGTGATAGCGTACTACGTTCGTCCAATCACCATGTTGGGTTCTCAAATGACAGTAACAATGATGCGGAGAAAACGTTATCACCATCCTGATGAATGAAAGCGGAGCTGGAATTTAATGGACTACGGGTTCCCTTCCTAGGACTGCTTTCGGGCTCAGGCTTAGTCGATCATGAATGAACAATCCCATCCCGCGCTGGGCAACTCATCTCATCAAGTTAGGAAAGTTTCTCCAAGAATCCCCGATATCCGAAAGGCGGGGGAGTCCAGCTTTAGTTAGCCTGCGACTGTTATCTTTCCGCTCCACAACAACCCTGTCGTCAGCCATGATCGTCTAGACATCCACAAATAGAGTCGGCTTCTCTGTAAAGCAAGCGTCTTCAAGGAGAAAATTCCCCTTCGATATGTCTTCGTCGAAAAGGAAACAAGATGCTCGTACCAAACGGCTGCCGGGACGACGGAGCCGGTCATTCGGTGGCTGTTCTACCGTGTGTTCATTCACTCTGACTTGCCCCAGAGATTCCTGCTGACAATTTGCAGTGCCGCGGTCGACGTGTGAAATGCGATGAAGGTCGTCCTGGGTGTTCAATGTGCAGAATTGCGGGTATCGAATGCGGCGGTTACAGCAAAGACATTATCTTCGACTTTGATGATCCGTCGACCACAAGCACAAAGTTTCGGCGGCCACTACTCACTTACCATGAGAGAAAGTGTATGAGTGAACAGATGATTCAGTATGTTCCTCCAAGGTTAGCGAGCTGGCATCTCTCCAAGATCGATGATGAGTGTGAGAAGGCGTCATCGGATATACAGATATCGAGAGGCCCGTTCGGAGCATTTAGGATTACGCAAGAACTAAGACAAGACCCTGTTTCCACTCTTGAGGGACCACAAAAAGACCTCATAGAGAGTTCGGATACTGGTGTTGGAGAGGATGGGGACGAGCTTGTTATTCCTGACCTCGACTTTGACATCGAGTTTGTTTCTCCATCGTTGGATGTTACAACGACCTGCTCGGAACAAATAGCTCGCCAACAACCAGACTGGATTAAGAACATCGAAAGTCTCCCTCTTGCAGATTGGATAACTGCTGGAAATCTCGAAGTTTCAGACTGGTGGGACTCAATGAATATTGGACCAGAGTTACCTTGGGCCGATAGGACTGAAGTCGCTCCAAAGCCTCCACCACCGGTCTCTCTATCCTCGGTCATCCACGTGCAGTCACCCGCATTACAATCGCCCCATCCATCACCAAGCCCAGGTCCAATAGTCCAAAGTGATGTCCCGAGAGACGCTGTCTTATTAGTCAAACATTATTCGACCATTGTTCTTCGAGGTCTGACACCATATCGCCACAGCAAAACCCCATGGCATATCCTCTTTCTCCCGCACGTCAAGACCTGTTTAGCAGCCCTAACATTGGGTGATGAAATGGATCACGCAAGTTTATGTGCATTTTACGGAACGTTGGCCATCAGCGCATTCAGTCTTGGTGGGATATACAACTCCCAAAAATGGTTACAACAGGGCAAGACATACTATCAACAAGCTCACTTTCACGTACGAATGATGCTCAAGACTGCATATGCCATACCTAAGCAGGCCAAATACAAGTCTATACTTATGGCGCTTTTGACCATGGTGCAGATATCGGTCCTCTCTGGAAACCGAGACGAAGCCGAATACTACTTCTTGGAGACAGAGAAGTTCATTCGTCTGAGGGGTCTCAACAGGCGCAAGTCTCGCAAGGTTCGGCTACTACATCATTGTTATGCATTTGAGAGATTGTCTCATGAGAGTACCTTCACTGAGAGCATATGCAACCTGGACCATCGTACTCGCGTTCGTGAAGCGATTGAAGCCAGTGAGGCCAAGGTCTACAGTGTAGACAATTTATCCTTCCGACTCACAAGTTGGGGAGACTTGGACCAGGAAATGCTCAAGGTGAAATGCCAGGAGGAAGGCGAGAATGACTTGCACCTCCAGCATCCTGGTATTTGGTCTGCTACGCTCTACCCTGAGATCTTTGGTGTTCCAGAACTGCACCTCTTCATGCTTTCCTTGGTCATCCGCCTAGCGAGGGAGAAGGAGCAACGTCAAGACGACGCCATATCCCTCAAAGAATTCATGGCTCGTGCAAAGGCTGTTGAGCGTTGGATCAAACAACTCCACGTCCTACGTCAATCAATATGGATGGCAGAAATGCCTACTGACCCAGAACAACAACAATCTCTCAATCTCCTCAACAGCCTAGCGGATACAATGCAACATGCCCTTTCCGTCTATTTCTATCGTAGGATTTACGATTTAGACCCTAGTATGCTAGAGAAGCACGTAATTGGTGTTCGTGATCGCCTCTTGGAGTTTGACGCTTCGGATGCGGGAATGGGATACGGATCTTTGAGGTTAATATGGCCGGCATATATAGCGGCGTGTGAGACGGATGAAATGAGTATTCGGGCCTCGTTTGTAAAATGGTTTGATGAGTCTGCGAAGAAGAGTGGACTCAAGATATTTGGACAGACAAGGGAACGGATCGAGCATGTGTGGAATGAGAGGGATTATGCAAATAATGTAGTGTTAGTGTAGACATTCTCAGAATACCCGAGATTCAGGTGATTTCGGAAGTATTGGGATCGTTACTACATGATAGAAGAGGTTCTTTGTAATGATCACCAGAAACCGATAAACTATCTCGTTTGCCCTAAGTCCACCTTCGGTCATCCCCGAGTCGCTACTAACTGACAAAGACTACTCTAAAAGGCAATCAACATCTTGGGCTTACTTTCTCCTTTTGGTCAGCCAACCATCCTGCGTTCAGATGCGGGGAACCGTCGATACCACCGCCTCGTAGAGGTACGTCGGGATATAACCCGGTAGACCAGCACCATATACTTATTCTAGCTACCAACATCTTGCTGTTATTTCCAGATTAGCATTCGAATCAAGCTCTTCTTCGACATCCTGCCATGGCTTACTTTCAAGACAAAGTGGTATGTCTCTTCTCTTAGCAATATGTTCTGGACTGATCAACCAGATTGCAGTAACTGGTGCAGCATCAGGCATGGGCCTTGCTACCGCCCAACTTCTCGCCTCGAGAGGTGCGATGATCTCTCTCGCAGACATCAACCAAGACGCCCTCAAAGCAGCCGTAGACTCACTGGCTGGTGAGAAACACATCTATCAGGTAGTTGACGTCAGCAAAAGTGAATCGGTAAATGCATGGATGCAAAAGACTATCGAAGAACTCGGGAAAATTGACGGTGCAGTGAACATGGCTGGTATTATAGCTGAACCAACGGCACTCACCGAGTATAGCGATGAGGTGTGGGACAGGATGTTTGCAGTTAATACACGGGGAGTATTCAATTGTCTGCGTGCAGAGCTAAAGGCCATGACTGATGGTGCAGGCATTGTAAGTGAACGAATCCTCGAGTTTAGAAATGACTAACTGCGGACTAGGTATCAGCTGCCAGCGTCTTTGGTCAGTTCGGAGCACCCGGCCATGTGGCTTACTGCGCCAGTAAAGCCGCCGTTATTGGACTTTCCAGAACAGCTGCCAAGGAGAATGGACACATTCGTGTAAATTGTGTCTCGCCAGGTAAGCCAAGTACTTCCGTGTCTTGAAAGTTTCAGCTAACCTCATCAGGCTCTGTGAGCACCGCTATGAATCAGCACGACGATGCTGAGCATGTAAAGCGCAGCCTTGCAGGGACTGCACAGAAGAGAAGAGCAGAGCCAATTGAAGTAGCTCGTGTCATTGCCTTTCTTCTGAGTGATGAAGCATCTTTTGTGACGGGTGCTGTTTACAATGTGGATGGTGGTTGGGTATGTTGATATCTACTCCAAAGATTGACAGTGGCGTTTGAAGGTCATCATGCATAAATTCAAGTCTATCTGGATCTATCTGGGTATATAATCATATTTCAAGCCAGTTGAAACAAAACAAGCATCCCAACAGAAATCATCCAATGTAGATATTCGGATCTTAACGCCACAGCAAAAGATTCCACAACCTGGGTATCACTATCCAACCTCTCCCGGAGCTTCTTCCTATCAACGTCCTGCACGCTCACATCATCCTCTATTGCCAAAACAGCAGCCGTGGCCGCACTCTGTCCCAGAATCATATAAACTGGCTCCATCCGAATTGCCGACAAGGCGATATGCGAAGCGCTTACCGTCACAGGGTTAAGAAAGTTCGTGGCGTCCTTCTTGTTCGGGATAATTGATCCGTACGGCATGCTGAAAGGTCCAGGGTTGGGAACATGGACAAGCCCTTCGTCGTAGATACGATCCCTAACAACAACACGCTCGACCTGATGCACGTCAAGTGTATAGTAGCCCACTGCAACGATGGTATCATTGTACTCTTTGGGGTCTTGGATGTCGGCTTGCGTCATCGTGTACACGCCATTCATGCGGCGAGCCTCGCGGATATAAATTTCGTAGGGCCAGTTTTCATTGTCCGTCCACTCGTCCTTAGCATAGCCCCAAAGTCCAACCTCTGCACGAATGTGTTCTGGGACATCCTCATGATTCGCCAATGTCCACAGCAGCCCTTGTGCCCAGACTTTGTGCCTGTGAGCAGCAGCTTCTCGTTCTTTGTACGAGTACTCGGCATAATTAGATGTTGCGTTGTTGCTTCCTCCGATGAGATCAGTGCTGACAAGACCTGCCGCATTTGTGTCGGTCTTCAAATTTGGCATCAGCTGGGTGGTGAAGAAAGGACCTTCGTGGCCCGCTTTGATATAGCGGAAGAGAATTTCGTAGTGTGACTCGTTGTAGCCTTTTGGCTTGAAGAATTCTTTCTTGTTGTTTTCTTCTTTGGTCAGGGAAAGTCGATAGTTGAAAGCTTGAAGGCGATGGTCCTTTTTCCCGCCTGCCTTTTGCGCAGCGACCTCTGTAAGAGCTCGTCCAACACCTGGAATAAATCCACTATCGGGGTCCTCTTCGTCGTTGAAAGGGTTGACCGTCGTAAGTAAATTAGCAGCGTTGATTTGGATACCAGCCGCGGACTCATTAAACTCCTGCTTGTCCTCTCGTCCTACCCGATTCGAAATACCTGCTGTCTCCATGAGGTCACCCTCATAGCCGGCATCAATAAACATCTTGCCTGAGAAGGTTGAGCCAGATTCTGTCTGAAAAGACTTGATTTGTGTTCCGTCCATATCAACGCCCTCGTTTGAACGGATAATAGACTCATTTCGGAAGACGGGAATTTTCTCATCCTTGATCCAATCCTCCAAGATCTTCTCTGCTACATGAGGCTCAAAGGTCCACTGAACCTTGTCCCCGATAGCTGGACCCGGTTGTGCTCGAATGTGCTTGTCGATATAATCATTTCTTGTTTCGAATTTCCAAGCATCGTCGTTATCGTAGTACTCGTAGACCTTTGCGTAAAATTCCCTTGCTATACCACCGATCGTATTGCCGTCTTTTGAGTCTGTCCAGCCCAGACCTGAAATTGTCAGGCCGCCAAGTCTTTGTCCTGGAAATATTATAGCGGCAGTTTTGTTCATCCGAACTGTTTGAATGGCCGCTGCTACAGCAGCAACTGTGTTTCCATAGATGACGACATCGGATTCGTGGGTAGTGGCCCGTCGACTAGACAGAGATAAGACGCCTGGAGTACATGATACAAGCATGCATTGTAATGAAAGAAGCAGAACCATAAAGAAGGATGCCATCGTGAGCCAATCTGGCTGCTCACCACAGCTCACAAAGAAAGAATGAAATACCGCAAACTGGAATAAAAGTGAAAGTTAAAAACATCAAGGAGCCGCCAGGGAGCCAACAGCGGAGTAGTCCTGTCCTAATAGTGATCAATTAATTAGCTCGAGTCTAGACCAACGCTGACGATCAAAGTGTGGGTCATTTCGGCGGCGATTCCTTAGTACGTAGTAGTTAAGGGGGCTTGCGCCTCATGCTCACCACCAATCCACGAGTGCCATTAAACACGATGTTGAGTTGATTGGTTCTAGAATCTCACACCGGTTGAGCTGATAAGCTGGGCTGTACAGAGTATATGCAGCGTCTTTTACAAAACATTGAAAAATGAGTCTATATGGCTTCTACTGATACTGATATCAGCCCTCAAAAGTCTCCATAGAATATGACGATAATAATTAAGAACAAGTTTTTCTCAGGGACCACTTAAAGTTTAATAACGATGACGTTTTCATAAACTCTACCACGACAGAACAACACCCGTCCTTGAAACAGAGTTACGCGCTCTAAGAATCTCTTATCAGAGACTTTGTTCCAATGCAACACTGAGTAAGCCTGCATCAAGTCTTGGCATTATATAACCCAACTACCTAGACTATTCTGAAGAATCCATGCCCAGCCCCAAGAAAGGTCTCTTGATTTCTTCCGCAGGAATTTCAGGACATCTGAACAACAAAAAAGCTTTTAGCTTCAGCAGCGCATGTTTATGACATTCCCTTGGGCCGGCAATGTCCTTGTTCGCCCAATCTTGCGTCCATCCGCCCGCAAAATCAATCAACCAAGCATTGTTGTCCGAGTCGATGCACGCATTAGCTGCCTTTGCATCACCCCACACGAGTCCAACACTATGCAGGCCATCGATCGTTTCTGTGACTTGCTGAAACCATTTCCGTCTTATGTCAACTGGTATAGAAGACATGCGCTTTCCGGCGTCTCGAATGGCGTTTCCATATTGACTTGGAGGTATCCATGATCGTAGAAGGCCGAGGATTGCTCCTGTGACAGGGTGGGCGATATACCCTTTAAGTAGTGGAATGCGAAGTGGGACATCGAGTTTCACATTTGCTTTCTCGATATTTTGAAGTGATATGAGTTCTTGCGTGAGGTATTCGTATCCCAGACCTTTGGTGAAAACTTTGCAAATCATAGTTTCTGATCCTCATCATCATCGTCGTCGTCGTCGGTTCCATCCGGGCTTGAGAATATTGAGACGATGATCCGCTTGCCATTAAGGTGAAATATGAATTGTGGTTTGGTATTTTCTCTACAATTTCCATTCGCTAAACGACAAACTCGGTAAAATCCAAGTTGTCGTCCATGATGAAGTTTGCGAGAGCAAATTGAAATACCAGGTTGTTCTGGGGCTGGGTAAGAAGGGCATTGACAAAATTAGTTCTACCCGTCAAAGGTACCTGCAGGAGCGCGTTGTTGAGAAACGATAACGATAAGAAGCGGTGATCCTTGATGAAACTGGTCTAGGCTGGTATTGTAATGGCGGAGGCTGGTTAGTTTAGCCAAGGCGGCATTCTCCGTCTATCAACTAGCGAAGCCATCGGGAATGTCAACCGCTCTTCCGTCACGTTACTCAGAAGCACATGGTTGGGGGCTATGGATGGCGGCAACGGGAGGGATGTAGGCATTGAGCACTGTTGAGACGCAAAATTATCTTCCCTTCCATGTGGAGACATATAACCGCTTAGAATCCCGTTGTGTTGAATGCTGCCTTACAGACTGTGGTCTCATAGTTAGTGAGCGCCGATGTCTTGTATTCCTTCTTCCACCACTTGGGCAACGTTAACTACTGCTCTTTGAATTATCTAATTGAGCCAACAAGTAACCACTAACTAACAACTATCTATCCTTTGCGTCAGGAAAAGCTACGATAAAGTCACTTTCATGGTCGAGACTTATTGTAACCCCATTTCGGTTTCCAGGTATAGGGTGGTTGTCTTACTCACGACGCTGTGTTTCTGGGCCAGTGCGTTCAAGCAGGCCCACGAAACTGGGTCGACACGTATTCCCTTGATATTTCCAGTCCATATCATTCTGCCACGTTCACAGGATTATAGCCGAGATAGGCGACTTTGGCAACACGAGATACGTCGGTGTTCCTTTCTGTCAAGTACCATAGGTAGTCGGAACTCGGAAATTACCTGATAACGGAATCATCTACAATGACTGAGAAAATCACAACTCTGGGAAAAAACAGACCTAATAAAGACACTTAGAGTTGAAAAAGTTTAGTGAAAGCTCCGATAGTGCTAAAGACTCCTTGCGGAATTTCTAAAGGACGAACTTGGACCTGTGGATAAAGATACACACACTCTTACCCGAGCTGCTACGCCAAGAAATGCAGCCAAGTCACTGACACAGTCTATTGCTACAGTATACTCAACTCTCCCCAAAGAGTTACGCAATGACGTTACGATCTTCTACCCGAGATTCTATCATCTCACCACCAACACTCTATACGCCTTGATTAGTTCGTACGTGGAAGATAAGGGTGCCCAACAACTAGATATATCCATCGCTGTGTGGCCAATCTATCAGACAGCACCTCCAACCTTACAAGTAAGCGTTACGATGAAACCAGTTCAGTAATACCACAGTTATCGTATACGGTATCTTGCCCTATACTTGAATGTAACAACCCATTTCAAGCCAAGATAAGACTGTGGAATGATATTATGCAGCCTCTATGCCAAGCCTGAATATGGATCTACTTCTCAATAATAGTGGAAAATAAGGCTATCAAATTCTCGGCAATGATATATTGTATAAGACGTACCGGATGATCTTTGCTGTATAGTGAAAGGATCTACATATAGTGTGCCTGAGCGTAGCCGAAGGAATCGAAGGATCTCGCTAATTGCTCGAAACGAAAAATGGAACGAAGAATACAACGGAAATGGACCCTTGCCAAGCTGCCAACCTTACTACACCGCCGAACAGGCCATGTGGGATATACGAAAGCTCTAAGCGACCTCGGAATTGACCCATTTTCAGGCTGAAAACGAGAAGGGACTGTACAGCATAGCAATCGCAAGTGTATATAAGAAGTCAGAAGTCTCCCAGACAAACACAACAACTCACCACAATTCTCTCTCAATCTACATTCTACATAACAAACCTCATCCACCTTCTATATCTCTCAGCTTACATCTCTTCCAACACCACCACCACCACCACCACCACCACAATGAAGACCACCATTTTCACATCCGCCGCCGCCGCTGTTCTCGGCTTCGCCACCAGCACTGTGGCCAACCACTGTAGCTGGGATTTCTATGAAGGCCCCATCGTCAAGAAGTGGCTCGTTATCGGCTCCGGCGTGGACGACATCCCTGGCAAGTGCGGCGGCTTCTGGGACAACATGAACAACAAGAACTTCCACGGAGCCTGCGTGCTCTCCAGCACCAACTGTGGCGAAGATGCCAACGGAGACATGGTCATCAACTTTATGTCAGGCTCGGGCTGCAACGGCGGTCACGTTGAATCTGCGTGGTGGGAGGCGACCAAGAACAAGTTTGGCGCCATCAAGTGCGGAATCGCCAAATAAACTGGGACTCGACACTTCTTTGGGAAAAAGACAACCTTTACTGTTATTCAATCTGGACAAAGCTAGTTCGCGTCTGAATATTGATCAAGACAAATGCCGATTCCGATAAACCACACTGGGAGAGCGAGGAGGATGTGCACTTCTTCATGGGGGATGGGCTATGTGAGGAATCAAGGAGATAGCTTTAAACTATTCTATTAATATTGGAATACTCATCTTCTTAACACAATCCGTTCCATATCTCGTTACGCTGTAGTGACATGTCTCGATGGCGAGTTGATAAGTGAGTTATTACCTCTTTTGAGACGTAGTTGAATTTCGGTTTCCTGTAGACAGGAACCCAATGCTCGTTGAGGTAGGCAAAGAGCTCCATAACGTAAGTAACAACTAAAGCTTATTACAGGAGAATAGCCGGGGTTACAACAGTTGATAAAGTATTACTGTTAGTAACTTATACTACCTTGACATTTTCGTCTTATGCAGAGCTTCCCTTCGTGCATCAAATAATGTTAAACTAACCCTAGTTGCTAGTTGTGGTCCTTGGACATGCTGAAATTAATCTATATCCCGAAGTAGACATAACTTTCTGCGTCAGCCTCCAGACTGCATTGTCAGATGACAGCGTTGAAGTGGAGCCCGATATGCGTTATGTCCCTTTCATTCAATGACAAAGACAAAAGCCGCTGTGCTGAACAAGTAACAAAAGACCTCAATCTAAAGAACCTTGAGGTATAAACTGAGCTGAACTGTCTAATTAGTCCTGTTGCAAATAAGAACTGGCGGCGGTGTGTCAGCAGACCTTAATGGCCACCAATAGTTTAAATTGTGGAACTCGTATATGTATAGTAAGCGGGTTCTAAAGCATGTCAGCAGTCCAGATTGAGTAGAGCTGAATAACCTCACTTCCGACTGGACCAACTGAGACATTATACTCCATTCTGTTCGTTGTGAAATCCAAGTGCTAGTCATGATTCCATGGGGCAATATAACGCACTAATACTTTTATAAATATTCGCTTCAATACCTCTTGTTTTGAGTTTTTCAATACTCAGATCAACCATTGACTTCGCCCATCGCAACAAATATCCGTCTAATCAAACATGAAATTCACTTCCTTTACAGCTGCCCTAGCCGGGCTCACCTCCGTCAACGCTGCTTGGGAATCCATCTACCTTGTCAACTCCAGAAAAGGCAATGAAATCTCCAGTGGCTGCGCGTACTACGTGGACAACGCTGGGGCGTGGGGTAGACGGCCTGACGACTACACCGATGTTACTCATGGGACTCATCACGTTTGGGAAGGAAAACGTACAGCCTGTATGTCTCATATCTAGAACTTGAAAACTCTAACCTAACTTTTACGAGGTCGATTTGGCAGTGGTGTTACCTTTAATGTCGACATCAATGCCAATGCATTTGAGCAAAGGTACAACGCCTGGGTCGGAGGAGGAAACAATGGATTCAAGCAATTCACTTGCCACAAAACTCACGACAGGGGTGTCACTGTTCCAACCTTGTATACTGTAGATGGTTGGACCGTCCAAGGTATCTATTGGTGCAGAGAGTATGTTGGAGGTAAGAGGGATTGGGTTGCATAGGTCGGTAGACTATCTACTCTACTTGAACATACAACAGGTTCTTTGTAAATAAGCCTCATAACAGACAGCAAAGTACCACTGATTGGCTTCATAAAGCACTGGCCTAATCAGACTTTTCAATCTTCTTATCAAGTTTAATTGATCTTTCCACTTTCTGCTAACTTTAGACGGGAGTTACGCCACTGCCGAATAGTTAGTCTATAACATCGTTCTGGTAGTAATTGAGACTTACCTGTCCACATGAAATTGGCTCATATAGAGGAGGGTGCTCTGCATCGGTACATGTTGGAACAACCTCGCAGACGGCATCCGGGTTGAAACCCAGGAAGAATGGCATGGCATAGCGAGATGCCTTTTGACGATTGTAAACACGATGAACAGTCGACTTGAAGCGGTTATTAGATAGCCTCTGTAAGAAGTCGCCGATGTTGATGACTAGAGTTCCCTCAATAGGTCGGGCATCCAGCCACTCATCATCAGCAGAGAGAACCTGCAGCCCACCAGACATGTCCTGCCAGAGCAGAGTCACGCACTGGATGTCTGTATGTGAGCCGATGCCAACGTCAACATCTTCAGTGTCATCAGTGCCAGGGTAGTGAATGTGCACTGCGTCGGCGCCAGGGGTGGTAATGATCTTGTCAAAGTAGTCCTCGGGTAGCTCGAGAGCAAGGGCAAACAAGCGGATCAACTTGCGTGCGAGTGTCAGCCGCTTTTGATAGAATTCGGTCAGGACAGGACGGAAGTCTGTGAGATGTTGTGTCCCATTCCAAACATAATCTATGGATTCGAAGTTGGAATTGATATCATCGACGCAATCATGAGTCGTGTCGATACGAGTATCATATCGCATGGAGAAAGTTTCCTTGTTATCTATGATATAGTAAGTAATTGATATTCACAAGGCGCATGAATTAATGATTTCTCTTACCTTTGGTTTCCTTGTTGTTTATTTGAGTACTTCCAACCCCGTGGTACCCACAGAACTTCCGCGCCTTGGTGAAAGCTACCCGATCCTTGTACTCTTGTGGCTGTTCAAAGAAGTTCTTGACCTGTTGGAGAGCTTTCTCAATCAAGTCCTGGGGAATGCCGTGGTTAGAAACATAGAAAAAGCCCGTGTTCTCAGCCGCTGCTTTGATCTTGGTGGCGAGGGCCTGGCGAGCAGTTGAATCCCCGTCGAGGGAGCTGAGGTCGATGATGGGCATCTCATCCATTGTTGGTGTGCGTGGCTTGCCGCAGCGCACTCGGCGGGAGACAGGTCCATCTGGTGTCAGCAGCTGCACTGTTGTGAACTCCGCAGCTGGGGCTTCTGTCTTAACTGTAGTCGTAGCCATGATGGTTAAAATCTGATTACTTGAATCCCTAAAACGTCTAGGTACTGTGGCGATGAGGATATTGTCGATGCTGTGGTGGCTGTTGTAGATGATGATTCAAAGTGGGGAAAGGCTGATATGAAATAGTGGAGGGAGTTGCCACGATTGCGGTTTGGCTCGATCGCTGATGACTGGAGCGCTGTTATAAATATGTACCACGGAAGTGGCCGCCTAATATAGAATGATATACAAGGGCTCTCTATGGTACACTCAAGCATTTCAAGTTGCGCAGTACCTGCTATGTTAGGTACTCCAAATCAATCCGAGGCGGAGATCGCCGGAGTTGAGACGTCTCTTATCGGCCGAAGTTCACCTATCGCTTAAGTTATACGGGGATATTGCCTGTACTTATACCGTCTTAGTGAGTAGCACAATCTCCAATCTCCTTCTGTACCGGGCTAGATTACAGGGTTCATATCACTAACTTTGCGCGTACTGATAACGACGCACTTGTTCTGCTCCTCCCATTGATCAAGCCAGACCGGCAGTCGTCGGATATGGCAATACATCCTACGACATGGATCCTCATGGATACGACCTTATCAATTCTGGACTCCGGGAATCAGAAGTCCGTCTTCGGACCCATTTGATCTTGAGATACGGTATACTATAACATGAATGCTAGCCCAGCACCTCCCACGGAGCCAAGTTCAGCCCACGAGCATACTCCTGTTATAACAAAATCCAGAGGACGATGGCCGCTCTCCTCTCCAAGGCCCATAATCGGCTCCTCGTCAAGAAGCATTTTCCAGATAGAACTACCGAACCAGCCGATTTTCTCGACAATGACTCTATCCGTCCCACCCCAGTCAAGGACCGCACCTGGACTTCGATTACATATTCGGCCTTTTGGTTTGCTGCCACGGCGAATGTGAGCAATTTATATGCGGCTTCTACCGGGCAGTCCGCTGGCCTCAGCATGTGGGAGGCTCTGGGCTGCTCACTCGGTGGCCAATTGCTTGCTGGTCTTCTTATGGCGCTCAATGGCCGTGCTGGTGCATTGTACCGAATTCCGTTCCCTGTCGCCTGTAGAGCAAGCTTTGGAACATGGGGTGCGCTGTGGCCGACCTTCAACCGTGCCATCATGTCTATAGTCTGGAACGGTGTTACATCCGTACAGGGCGCCCAATGTTTATAGTAAGTAATACTCATAGCAAGTCTGGATCCTTGAATTCTTGCTAACCATTACTTCTACTGTAGTGTCTTTCTTCATGCCATCTTCCCATCCATTGCCGACATTCCCGACATCATGGGCTCAAAGTCTGCTCTTAACTCGGCTCAAATGCTTTGCTTCTTTCTCTACTGGCTAATCAACTGCGCCTTTTTATTTGTCCCTGTACCACGCATGAGAAAGCTCGTTCATATCAAGGTTGGTGTCTACTACGCCGCCACTATCGCTTTCGTCGCTTGGACATTGTCGTTATCTGGCAGTGTTCGCAACACCTTGAGCGAGCCGTCCACCGTCAATGGCTCAGACAAGTCCTGGTTAATCCTCAAGTTCTTCTTCTTGGGACTTGCCAGTTGTGGCACTTTCATTACGAATGCTTCTGACCTGCAACGATACGCCTCTAAGCCCAACGATGTCATTGCCGGTCAGATATTCAGCTTCCCGATGTCTAACTTCTTGGTTGGAGTTTTTGGCAACTTGATCGCAGCTGCAAGTAAAAGTATCTTTGGCGAGGTGAGTACGAATGCGATTGGGACAAACTCTCGCCACTAACTCTCATCTTCTCTCAGGTTATCTGGAACCCTCTTACAACCCTGGACATGCTCATGGAAGGTGATCGTTATACATCTGCAAATCGCGCGGGATGTGCCTTGATCGCATTCGCTTATGTCTACTCAACTGTGTTCTCCGCTATCTTTGAGAACTCTATCCCGTGAGTCCACCCTGGCCCCGTTCTCTCTATGGCTTTTCCGAACCATTGCTGACTTACCCTCATAGTGCTGGTAATGATATAGCAGCCCTCATGCCCAAGTACATCACAGTAAAACGTGGTTTCTTCATCTGCGCAGGTATGAATCCATCTGCTCTCTCGGCAATAGTGCAGAACTAGTCACTGACCAAACCCTTTCCCTTTAGTTGTTTCGTACGCAATCTGCCCGTGGTACTTGCTCTCGTCTGCAGCCGTCTTCATCAACTTTTTGAGCTCGTACCAGATCTTCCTCAGTGCTATCACGGGTATCCTAATCTGCGACTACTACCTACTCAGACGCGGCCTTTTCGATATCCCCATGCTTTACTCGGGGCACAAAGCTTCTACTTACCACTTCTTTCACGGCTTCAATATGAGAGCGTTTGCAGTTTACCTCATTGCTGTCGCACCCAACTTCTACGGATTCCTTTACCAGATGGGTGTCAGTGCACCATTGGGGATACAAAGATTCTACTACGTTGCGTATCCCGTCGGGTTGTTCTTAGCATTTGGTGGCTTTTGGTTGGTGAATATGCTCTTCCCGACTAAGAGTAGTCCGAAGGTCTCGGGGTGGCAAGAACCCAAGGATTTTATCGAAGACCATGATGATACCTTTGTCGATGTTGTTGTGAACTCGGCCGAGGTACCCTCTGATGATCAAGAGAAGGGCAATGTTCACGATTTCGCGACCAAGAAATACTGAACCATAGGATATGTGAAGCTTTCACATAGTAGACTTAATGAGAACAAAGTATGTTTCTATCTGGCTGTTCAAGTCTATCCCTGATGTACTGTATCAACAAGACGTTTTTCATGTTAGTAGCCAAGCTAGAAACTAAGTTTAACAAAGCATTATAGAGCACAGGTAGCCTATTCCTAAATTAACAGCTGTATTCAGATCCATGTCCACGCTTTCTTCCATCTATTCGCCGTCCAACAAAAGTTCGTCTTCAATTTCCCCCCAGTCACTGTCATCGTCGCTCGCCGCCCTATCCGATTCCTCGTCGACAGTCATAGCCCCGCTCTTGGTATCAGGTTGTGGTTCGTCTACATCTAAAGAGGCTTCAGTCAAAGTAAAGAAAGAGCGTTGACTATCAAGCATCTTCTTTTGGCATATGAAGCCCATCGGGGTGTGCATAATGTCCTGAGTTTGGCGTCGGTAGGTGAGCCACTCTTGGAGGAATTTCAGAGGCTGCTCAACGAAAAGGCCGCGAGCCACTGGAACTGTCTCCAGCGAGTTTATATGTGAACCATCACCTAGTAGCTCATCTTGGTCTATGCCCAGCCATGACATGAGAGAGGGATATTCGGTGTAATCGAAGTACAACCGTCCTGCCAGAAGGCCAATCTCGATTGGCAGCCACGGAGGGAATGATAATCTCCTTCCCCACGTTGGAATTATGAAGTAGTCCAACGTGCTAAATCGCCTCATTGATTTGGTGACAGGCGCAGCATAGGTCAAGAGTGAGACACAAGCCTTGCGCCCATTTCGAAGCATCTTGAGGAGAAGTTCGGCTTCTTCCGGTATGACAATCAGGGCTGTCGCCGTCTCTGAACTCCAGAGAATCCATTCAATAGGTCGCTAATTCAGTCAGTGATAACCCCCAACTTGTTACTGATAGTGAAGACTTACCATAACCTCGAGCTTCGTCTTATGCCCCTCGTTTGCAATGCCCCTGGTGAGCTCCTTTGACACGAAAAGTCTGGATGATGTCCTTTCTACACCAAACTTGCGTCCTATCTTGGTACTGCTCAGAAAATCGAAAGCTTGAATGAACCTGTCACCTTCTTGGAGGTGTCCAGTACTAACAAATTGAATGATAGCTGAGTCGAGACCAGGGAAGGTGAGGGCGTTGTACTTGACAGGCTTCTGCTTCTCACGAAGCTGTTCGAATTCGAACTCGACTTCTCGCTCCAACTCCAGCTCTTCAAAAGCTGATGAATAGTCTCCCGGTGAATCGAGCTTCTGCTCACATAGACGAGTGGCAAACGCTTTCAAGCATTCGAAGTCGAGTTTCGCAATAGCTTCTGTGGTGGAGATGAACTCTCTGGGACCATAAAGCTGTTCAAGGGTTTGATTCTCGCGCTGTTGTATAGCGTCTAGAAGCTGAAGCCTTTCTTCTTTGTTTTTGAAGAAGTTCGAATACTTCCACAAGGCGTTCGTACGCTGGCAAAAGTCAAATCCCTGTGCCGTATGGAGAGGCATCATCTTCTCATTTGCTTTACAACTCTGCTCAAGTAGCCAATAAACCACATCTGAAGATGTCACGGGTGAGTGCATCTGGTCGCTACTTGGTCGTAAGTCAAGGATACTCCGGTACACCTCATGAGGCACAATGAAAGCCACTGATTGGGTCGACCCAAGTTGCCTAAGCCTCATGGCCGCTATATCTGTTAGCTCAATGATCACATTTGAGTCAATTCTGTTACTAACCTTGAACTGTCTGATCTTTCGTCTGGCCGAGGCCAAGAGTGACTGCCCCTTTAGCATAAAGAGGTAGCTTCAAGTCCGTGCCGCGGGTGTGCGCCTCATCAATGTATACAACGCATTGGTTGAGATTGTCCGCAAATGGGCTTGCAAGCAGAGGGACAGGCGCCTTTTGAAAGCGAGCGCGGACCATAATTCGGCTGTTTTCATCAAAGTAGACGGCGCCTTGAGCATCGGGATAAATGTCGAGCCAGGATGCAGCAAGGTCATGATTTTCCATTTCCAAGATGTGAGCTCCTGCATCAATGAGAATCTTTATGTTTTCCTGACGAAGAAGCTCCAAAAGACCCCTCTCAGTCAGGTGTCTCCCATCAATGTCAGTAGCTAGGTAGCATCGCTGGTTCCGCGGTTCCAGCAGGTAACTGAGGACTTTCGCGTTCGTCTGCAACAGACTTGGCAAATCATCTTGCTTGATTGTCTGAGGGAGCATTCTCTTATTATCATTGGTTCCACTGAAGCCCGTAGTGAGATTCTTGGAGCTTAAGTCTCTTGACAACAGTGGGATGTCCCAGCCTGAAGCCTGTAGCTTGACGCCAAATTGCTTGGCATGAGCGGGGAATGCAAAGTTATTCAAGAAGTAGTTCACCACGCTGGTGTCGAATCTCACGTGTTTCCACAGATCCTCCATCTGGGACTCGTCATCCACATTCAGAAAGTTCCAGTGTTCGAGGCGGGCTGGCAGCTTGCACCCATGAATCAGTCGTTCATATTGCATAGTTGGATCGTCGGAGCGAACAACATGTTGCAAACATTGAACCACTTGGGGTTGTGTAAGACCGGTCTGATAGAATGCCAGACAGGTTAATACCAGAGTTGTGTCTGGGTGGCCGTACTCTGCCGTTGGCGACGGCACACCTTTTGCCTCAAACGGAACCGCAATGGGGGCTCTTTCGGGATGCAGGCCATACTGAACGTTCCATCGCTTCTTCAGGCATGTTAGCAGCAGACGCTGAGAGACAAGTCCTCTAAGGAGATAAAGACTCTTTAAGCCAAAAACTTCATCAGTCAGAGATTCTGCAGCTCGCTGCCAAGTCGATGAGTCAACTTCTATGCCCGATATGATTGAGTCCACATCTGTTTGAGAATCAACGCCTACTGCAGTCTTGAATTGTAACTGCGGCAGGCGGCCTTTGCAAATATCATCAATAAGGAGTGAGGTGAGACTATCCTCTACCTCAGGACGCAAGAAGTGCATAATTGGGTAGCCCTGGTGACGCCGCATAATCTCAATGCCGTTACTGAACCTCGACTCAAGGTAAGGAATGTGTCCCTCTATAAGCGACAAAAGCTCCTCGACGACGAGCCAACGATGGGGATGGCCGTCAACCGCCATAGGTATACCGCTGGGATATATGAGTTGGGTCTTTGCCGATAGCGTGAAATCTGATTCATCGAGAACATCTCGACACGATGCTTCCAGCCAGAGCTGAATGTCTGTCATTCTCTTGGCCCGCTTCAGCTCACCATCTACCAGCTGCTGAAGGCCACTGAGCTTGAACGACATGATGTGTTCAGGAAGACAGAGCATAACACCTCCCGAGTCACGAATATCTTTGTGGATCATCTGGAAAAGATTGATGGTCTCTAGTCCCATAGGCGAGCGTCGGGAAAAGGGAACATGGCGAACGATACGACCAAGGAGTCCACCGATTCGGCTTTGGACGACTTGTGCTGTTTGTAACAGAAGCGCTCGGGGAACGATTAGTCGACATAGGCTAGCCCGATCGGCTAGAACAGCTACAGCCATCGGTATGATGCAAGAAGTCTTTCCTACACGAGTGAATTGGTTAACAGAAGAATGCTGTAGGAGTGACATGATGTAAGACATACCTTCTCCCATGTTCATCTGAAGAACAGAGTTGGAAGCAGAAGCGGGCGAGATGATAGCTCGAGCCACGTCAATCTGAGATGGACGAATGAGCAGGTTGTTGTCAATTTCCAACAGAAGCCATTCCGGATGGTCAAGAGGTCTCCAGTTCGAGTGCGCCTGTAGTTCCTGGTTCTCTCGCAACCGCCTCTCGTCCCTGCACAGGGTCGCATCGTGCATGCGGAGAAATCGCTGGAGTTTTGTAATCAGAGTCCCGTAATGGACCAGTGCCGCCTTCATCTCAAGACCTAGCTTGGTACTGTTGCTATCTCTCAACTGCTCTAGCAACGACACACGAGAAAGGCATGGCCAAAGCCCCCCTTCGTTAAGCCATACGAAGCCAGCAACCTGGACGGACAAAGAGTTTCGGATCGTATCCTCCCACTCGCGCAGTTCCTGATGAACTAGACTACTCTGATCCTGGATGTCACCAGTATATATAGTCTGTTTGGGCTTGCTTACTGATACGCTGTGATCTTGAATCATTGCCATAAGGGACATCTGGAGATCTTTGCTGTATTGCTTTCGAAGGGTTGTCTCTGATGACATGGAAAACCTTTTGATAATTCGGTCAAGTACTGATAGGTTTCTCGGCAGGGAATAGGGTTCCTGGGCGATATTACAATCCTGAGAAGCTGCACATCGTTCCATAGTCGGTTCATGAGGCTTCAGTTCGCGCCTTGAGTAAGCTTCTATGGCTTCACTAGATCCAATGTCGTGTTCCAGTGTCATGAGATCCTCTCCCAGACTTGGTATTCTGTATCCCCTCTTAGATTGGAGGAGTAATGCATTGACAAAACGACCAGGCTTCAAACACCAGATGTCCTTAGCTGCAGCTTTCTGCTTAGTCGATTGCTGCTGATAGAGGCGTGCAGCTGTCTCTTCCAGCTGAGTGAGATACTCCGAAAGCTCAAGATTGTTCAAGAGTCTGTCAAGTTCTGGCTTCAGGGTATTCCAAGCCTGATCAAGGTGGATGTATTTAGCACCAACGCCATCGAGCAAACTCTTGAACTCATCAGCTGAACAAGGTGGATGAGGCCACGCATCTATGACCCGTGATGCAATACGAGTAGCTTCATCCAGCCTTTCCTGCTCATATTGCACGGCAGTCACCTTCCTCTTCCAGCGACCACTGCTGTGTCTCTGTCGGCAGTAGTCCGCGTAAAGTGGCTGATTTGCCAGGATGAGTAATTCCATACTGGCCAGAGATGGCTTCTCCGAGTGGTGAAAGTTAAGGAAGTATGAATGCTTGGGAACTTCAACATCGCTGAGCTCAGTATTCTTGTAGATAGCCACAAGCCATTGGACTACTTTCATGTCAATGTCTGTGTTGGATGCCAACAGAGCGAGCAGGAAGTGGGCGGTATAAGATTGCGACTGGCCATCTCGGCGGCTAATTTGTATAAGAGAACCCCAGAATTTGGACAGTTCGCCACTGAGAAGCGTTTCGATGTCAATAGTATTCGAAGTTTCTTCGAATCCCCCAATACTGGCCCATTTTCCCACCAGTGGCAACAGGCTTCGGAGCTTGGGTATATTATTACCATTAACTCTCAAAGCACGAACTGTCTGATATACACGATTGCTCGCATCTACTCCGGTCTTCTTGCTGGGATCGTAAAGGGTGGTTCGCGAAGAACCATCCAGCACCTTGACATCAGAAGGGAAAGAAACCCGCTCATAGAGTTGCCTGCGAATTCGTCCTCGGCGGTACAGTATCTGAGAGGTGTTTACTTCTGGGTCGAAATTTACGTCCGCAGCGGGACTGTCACTGAAGCTCTCGAGCCGTTGTGACTGTAAAAGAATGGAGTCAACGAGAGAGGCAAATTCCTCATGCTGAATCCACATTGTCAAGTTGTTGTCCCATTCTGCTTTTTGATAGAGGTCAAAGCCTGGAGGATAGTAAAATCTCTTTGGGGAGAGACACTTGATCACGGAAAGGATCTGCTGTGTGTAGGTTTTCAGTGGGCTCCAGGGTTGACTGCGTGCAGCTAGAAGACAGTGCCGAGCTTCCTCGGTCCCGGTACGGAGTGTCAGGGCATCAGGGAGGGGGAACGATGTTAGGGCATGCATAGCTGCCTTGAGATAGAGAAGCAGTGGCTCTGGGGGGCAATCTAGCCGACCTAGGACCATGTCAATGGTAAAGCTAGCATACATGCCCGAGTTGACCACTCTAACATCCACATGCATTGTCCGGCGCCGCCAGAAAATGTCACCAATGGGGACAAGGACTGTTCGTCGCTCCGGATTCACGACGTTGCGCAGGATTAGCTGGCTAGACAGTCCGTAGAAGGTGCCTGCATCTTGGTTGGGGTCGACTTCAGACGCTAGTTGTTTACACTCTAGCAACCCTTTCTGGTTGACGTGGAAGCGAATCTCAAGTCGCTTCATTTCGACGGACAATGGGCCTGGTCCAACAGGTTGATAGATCGTTAACTTTTCTGCGTCTTCAAAGTGCCTAAAGATACTTGTAATCTTCTGGCCGATCGTTGTCCTGGGCTCCACGAGCTTGGCCCCCTGACGCGGCTTCCCGTACCTGTCGCCTTTGTTTTGGTTGCGGATAGCTACACGAGTTGTGGTGTCGAGGACCCAGTTTGACATTTTCGACTTCCATATCCACGGTTTCCGGCGCATTTCAAGACGACCTGTGTGTAGGTTCAACCAATGCACGCAGCCATCGACAAGATCGGTAGGCAAATCACAACCAGCACTGCCCTTGAACACGCCTCGCGGGACGTACTCAAGGAGGGATCCGTAATAAAAGGCCTGAATGACAATGTTGTCACCTCTAAAACCAAGATGAACCTGGTGTCTCTCAACCTCACTGGCTAGTTGATATTCCAGAAGACTTGAGGGACGGGTAAGGAGGTGTTGTGCTCCAAAGAGTTCTTGAATTGCTGGATCCTGTCTCATCTGCAGAGGAAGCCTGCCAAGGGGCTTCCCATCGACTATGAGGTGACCTTGCAGCAGGTGGTAATGGACAATCTGTGAAAATGTCCATTTCGTCCTTGCAATTTTTGTAGTTACCCACCAAGCTTGTTTACCGGAGAGCACTTTCCAATTTGAGTATGACCTCATGCCGCTGGTCCCCGAGTCAGCCCACGTCTCATTTATCGAAGATTCCAACAGCATGAAATGCTTGTTGAACCAGATTTCGATCCGATATCGCATGGCATAGGAGTTAGACAAGTCCTCAATGAGTAGATGCCGCAATACTGGATCTAGCTGGTTGACATCGGTAAGTAGATTCTCTTGGAGTGCGATCGAAGCTCGGAAGAAGCTACGAGCATCGTCGTCGCTGAGGCTGTAGACCTTATTCTTCAGAGCCCAGAATGTCTGGCGATTGAGTAGCGCGGCCCAGAATGCAAAGTTTGCGGCCTTGCTCGCCACTTCACCCTCGGACGTGGACCTTACTTCATTCCGCAGATGGGCGATCCATTCACAAGTAATTGATCGAATGAGGACCAACAGCGTTGCAGCCTTTGATCGGAACTCGTCCGGACACAGGTTATACAAGTGTATACTGAATGTCACAAGTACACTCATGTAATGCACCTCTCTCCAGCTCGATGTGAGGGCAACCAACCGACCACGGAGTAGTTCATATAACCTTTTGCAGAATGCTTCATCGTCGAATAGGCTGTGTGCTTCACGTAAGACGCCAGATTCTCGGACTGCTGGACCAGCCTGTACAGCAAGCCGGTTCAAGAACTTCATAGTTGCTTCGCTGCTGAAGTTAAAACTGGTAGTTCCCAACTCAACGAGAAGGACAAGCCATCTCCGACCCCTCCCAGATACCGCTCGTTGGAAAGCAGAATATTCATGGACTGATAGTTCTGGGGGGCAACTGTACTCATTGGCCATGATTTCGTAAGATGAGGGATGGAAGGCACCATTGGGTGAGAAGTGCTCGACAGATGCGTATGGGTCTCGAATTCCCTTTGGAATCCAGGAGCCCAGTAGGTGTTCAAACCATGGAACTTCTGGGAGTTGGTCGGCCCAGAGACAAGATGAACTATCATAGTACGTAAACTCGGCTCCAAATGGGAAGATAACTTCCGCATCCCTCTTGGGCAGTCTCATTTTTGCGTAGTGAGTCTTACTGAATGACTTCTTGCGTGAAGCTAGAGTTATGCAGCTTTCTGTAGTGGTGGTGGCGAACGATTGGAGGGATGTGAGGTCTTTGAAGAGCAGTTGAGGTGCCCCTTTGCTGGCTAGTGGTACTTTGGTACCCAATAAATACAACTTCCAGACAGCCGACCGGTATGCAGAAAGGTAAGCTGGCATGTGTAGCTGGAGAAGGATTGTTGCTCGATGGGCCTTTCTGGAGTCTGTCGTCGCGGCCGGGAGTAGATCTTCGTGAGCGGTGATGCTGAGTCGCTTTCGACATCGCTTCTTCCAACATTTCGTGCAACCGCGGACGTCTCGACTCCCATCTGGCATTCGGGTGCATACACATTGCATACCCTGCATGGCCTCTGTGAGTATTTCGTACTGCCGAGTCAAAAGGGCAAGCTCAGATTGCTTCTGCGATCTCGACCTCTGTGACACCGAATCAATCTTCTCGCCCAGAGCAACCAGGCTATCCCTCGATGGACTAGAGTAAACTAATCTAAAGGGGAAAGAGCTAGCCTTGTTGGGATCGCTGAATATTGTTTCATTGTCTTCAGCAAGACCACTGATTCGTGACTGAAGATATTGCTGAACTTGACCAAGACGCTCAAGCTCTTGCCTGGTCTGCAAACAAAGCACATCCAACGAACTGGGAACAAAGATAGGGTGGAACTGCATTAAAAGTGGACAGGTTGTAGTTGCCTCCATGTCCATACGCATCCACAATTCAAACAGCTGGAGGAGGTATCGACTCATCAGCAATGGGTTGTCCACATATGCCTCTCCGACAGTCCCAATAAATCTTTCAATACTCTTAGCAAGTTGCTCACATGCTTCTTTCGAATTCGAGGAACAGTTGGTGATATTATCCACCATGTTCTCCGAACAGTCAACCAGTGCGCTGTATTTACTTGCCAGCTCGTTGACCTGAGAAACTGTCCCTTCGTTCAGTAATGAAAGGTCGACGGACACCTGAGACCTTGTGGGTCTTGGTTGATGTGATAGCAACTGCAGAAGAATAGGATGACTGTTTGGCAAATCCAGAACGAGATCACTGTCGGCAGCGCGAGAAGGGAGAGTGGGAACACGACGGGTGATGCCCTGTTTGTACCCCTCCCACGAGCTGGCGACGTGAGCCTTGGCATTGGCTACGATAGTGCGGAAGAGGTCGCTGCTGGCGGTGAAGAAGTCGTCGTATACCTCTCGTAGACGGCCAGAGGCAGCCTCCTTCTCTGACTCTAGCTTGGCAAGTCGCCGACACAGCTTTGCCTGGATCATAAGCACCATATCTGGCTGAAGGCTTCCAACACAGTCCCTGAGGAGATTCGCCAGTACTACACAGATAATGAACTTGTAGTACACACGGCCGATCGCCTCGTGAGAGTCGTCCAACAGGGTGGACAGAATTCGCCCAAGGGTTACACGAAGGACAAGCCAGTAGGGAGATCGTCTCCAGGGGATCTCGGATTGATCCAACACAACGTCGTCACGCACTCGCTTGCGCAGTCGGTGGGGATGTACTGGGTTCCCGATCCCCTCCAGGAGAGACATGAGTATCTCGCTGATAAGTGTTGAGCTTGCACAATCGCGGGTCTCAACAATCGACTGCCCTCCCTTCGATGCGCGGGCTGCAAATTTGTCAAACGTCTTGGAACTGGCTTCCTCGAGAAATTGCGATAGATTCTCAAGGAAGGACTCATTGTTGAAGTCGCTGGACGAGACTGCGATGGCTTTGCTTGGGAAGTCCCAAGTGAGTGCATGTTCTGCCTTGAGAATATCAGAAACTAGTGCTGCAGCCTGGAATTCTTCGAATATGATCTGGTCCGTCCTATATAGAAGGTTAGATCATTTGACGAGTAGAACGGATATGCAGTGACCTACTCGGGATCGCCATGGATAATCAGAGCCGCGTTCTGCGGTACAACATGAATGCCAAGCCACACAGCGCCACCAGAACTCTGTACATTCTTGAGCGCGCGAAAAATGTCATCTTGGTATAAAGGGCCTTCATTCAGATTCCTTGTGGCCTGCAATGATGCTTCTAGCGTTTCCCAGACCTTTGGGTCGCCGATGCCGCAAAATCTGCCCCAAGCATGCTGTAGACGTTCCGCGACGTTTTGGGCCAGGGCGATATTATCACCATCAAAGGTTCGCGGGAGTTTGGGTGGGAGTACGAGGTGGTGAAATAGGGTTTCCCGTAGGGACACCTCATCTGTCGACATGGTTGCAACCTGAGGGCAGATGATGAAGATGAGAAATGAAAGAATGTGAGATGTTGTAGAATTTCAAAATTATAGCTGCCTAAAACTGACAGTGAATCATCTCAGCCTGATTGTGTGTGACGGTTGGCCTCCCGCATGAGAAAAGAGACAACATAGTACTGCAGCTGTGGCAGCTGGCAGGTCACTGCTAACCAACAAACTCAGCTTGACCAACAAAGTCCCACAATAATATGCGAATGACTGTAATCTGTGATGCTAACTTGATTGGTCTCGCTGTTGGTTGTATGCATAAGATTTATTTGCCATGGGAGGCCGACCTCTTTGTTGTTGGCTGTGGCAGATTGGCAAGGAAGCAAGGCTGACTGCATAGGAGTCGGTGTTGCGGGAAATTTGGGGAGACAGGCTCGTTATGATAATCAGAATCTCTTAAGAGGTCTAGTTTAATGGCCAGGCTCAAATAAAATCATCTTTTAATCGGGACAAACATTAACAAACGTTCAAAATTCTCATCGTTACTATAGCTAGTACACTCAAGTAGAAATACAACCACATTGCACTGTTCTCTCTGCTTTCGCATGTTCCTACTGACCTGAGCGGGCTAAAGGAAACCTGACAAAATCTTGAAAGTTGTCCCAGTCGAGAGAGAAGAGTCCCTTCAGATCACTATCGCGAAGAAGCTTGCAATCCGCTTTGTGGTCTTTCTCAATCCAACCTCTTTTCTGGCAGGCCTTTTTGTCATCGTGTTAGCCTCTGACAAAATACTGTGGGTGAACTGAGTCTTTCTTACCCCATTACAGTACCAGAACAGCGAGCACTTGGCACACTTCATCAAAGACGTAGCCTGTCTGTCACACCCGTGGCATGTTCTCTTGCCATTCGCTTCGGTCGAATACATCTGCACTCGGTCGCTCAACGCCAGCAGATTGTCAAGTGACAATGGGAATATCTGGATTTCGAGCAGCATGATAGATTAGAAAGATGCCACAACTTAGTCGGCCAAAGTGGAATATCATACATACCTTGATAAGTGTCGAGTCTTCGAGACGAATTCCTGGTTCTGAAAATGCGAATGCGTGCTGTTGTGCATAAAGGACTGCAATGGTGTACCCTTTGCAAAGCTGGGACGGTGCTATTTCGCTGCCACGCCCGTTGGTATAGAAGAAGATCGGGATTGTATTACCGTCGACGTCCTTGACTTCCATTTGGAGTCGCAAAAGTGTTAAGGTGTCGACGATTTCTGCCAAAAAGCACCAATGTCGTCGAGGCCGATAGTTGAACCCGTCTCCGCTTTCGAAGAAGTCATCATCGGCCTCTGTCTCGTCTGGCAATTCCAAGAAACTCGGAAATGTCGCCTGGTTTCGAAAGCCTCCCGGATGCTCGGATTTGCTTTTCTTCTCCCTCTTCCAAAGCCAGTCCTCAAACTCGTCTGGAGGGAGGCCCTGAGGAACATCGTCTACAACCGACTTCCAAGACGATGAATTCCCATAGGTATCGTGGCCCGCGGGATTTCGACCAAGTTGCTTGTTCTTGATAACCTTTGGGCTGTCAGCGTCTTCACCAATAAGCCATCCGGCTACCGCCCGCTCAGTGAATACTCGTGCCCTGGCTAGGTCTCCATGGGCGGCAGCAATCTGTGCGGCATCTAGAAGGGCCCTTGGCAGCCCAACATCGTCCGGGCCATGTTCGTTGTACAGTTGGACTTGTCGGTCCACGCATCGAAGTATCTGCTCCGGCTCCAACAAAATTCCTATAAGGCCATTTCTGCCGATGAGACTATCCAACTCCAGAATCCCGTCCAGGCGTCTGTCGCTTTCGGCGCTCAATTTTGGTGATAGGGAACAGAGGTCACATTTGCAGTTGAACTTGAACTTCTGTCGAAGAGCTTCCTGGCGGGTTCTGCGATTGTTCAAAACACTAAGGTAGGTGATGGTGATTTCTTCTCCTTCTTCAATATCTCGCAATGCATGGACCGTGTGTCGCTTGATGCCCTCATTCCAGCTTTTCTGTCCGTTGTTGTCGCAGGCGTGGTTGATGCGGCATGCAGCTGGGAAGATGCCACTTCCGATATCCATGGGAAGAGCGTTCGTTCGGATAATTCCAAGGTATTCAGATCCAGAATCCCCAGGATAAACGTTGCACATAGCTAGGAAGTCGCGCCGTTGGTCCAAAGTGAGTCCATCAACTTGCCTGCGGATGGATGCTCGTAGAGCTGGGCTGTCAGTCGTGTCTTCAGGGATTTTGATGATGGGCTCTTCGGAGAGAATTCGCATGCCCTTTGGGATCTTCCGTGTGGCAATGAGTCCTTTCCCTTTCCCAGGAACCTCCTCGAGGACGATCATGGCGTCGTCGGCCAAGCTAGACATGCTGGCGTAGTGCACACTATCTTAAGATTACTGTTCAAGAAACACGCGTGGTTGTGCGATAGAGACTTAAAAGCAAGAGACGAAATACAAACGTACGAGAAAGACTGGTGGGCCTCCTGCAGCCAAGTGAGGGTAAAGTTTGTTGGTTGCCCATGCATGTATGCCTGACTGAAAACGACCGTTTTGTGTGAATAGCAAACAGCATGAGAGATGAACGGAGACTTTGTTTTGATTGGCCCTGTTCTTAACCATGACAGAGTGCCTTGGTGTAACCAGGCTTTATGACAGATCACTCCACTCTAGGATCTCAAAGTTACTTCGTATTCTCTTCAACATGATTGTTCCCAGTCGTTGTGACAGAAATAATATCTTTATGACGCGTGATGCTTATATTTTCATCCTCAAGTTATCAGACCTCGACGCAGCACCCTGGTATACCCTTCATAGTCATCACTTACTGGCCAGGGTCAACAAGGCGCTCCAACGACCTTTACTACCGGAACAGTATCACCGACGAGACAGAGAGATCTACATCAACACACAGCCTTAGTCCGTCGGACTTGGAGAGACGCGATCTATAACACTGGTTGTTTCGGAAGCAAACTGATATCAGTTCATGGCTTGGACTGGGACGTCCATAATTATGGGTGCAGTGTTACTATGCAATTCACGCGCATGGGCCTAAGCTCTAGGTGATATAATATGCTACATGTGCCTTTAATGTCTTTACTCGGTGATGTATTGGAAGGGACCTACTGTATGCAACCCGTTTTATGAATTTCAGCTTAACCTAGCCTTTCTTTAACTGATTGACCTTCCTCAATTAATAATATATAACCCCCCTTCTATAT
>JABFFG010000311.1:0-31524 GCA_013623685.1 Fusarium transvaalense
CCCATCCCACTCACCAGGGCCAGGCCGTTTCGGAGCGTGGCATGGACTCGGCTTGTTTTGGCTTTGCCCTGACTTTTGCTGACTGTACAAAAAGAGCCCGAAACACGTGGATGACTTCCGGAACAGCTTAGCGGCGACTCCGACGAGCGGTGAAAAGATTGGCCATTCCTGTTTCTTAGATGGCCCTCCAGGTCAAGCCACCACCGCCTCGATCTGGGGAGCCACAGAGTCATCCAGCCTACCAGCCTCCTCAAACGTCTGCCTGCGTGCATCATCGTCATCATCATCATCCATCATCTCTCAACGGGGGATTGTGCCGTAGTCGCACAGCTCGTTTGTTCCCCGTACCCATTATATCTCCTGGTCGCTGTTTCTCGTTAATCTGAATCCGATACTTGATGATATCACGTATCAATATAAGTGCTTGTTGACTATTTTGATACAATAGTCCTTTCTTCAGGGTCCAGCGATACTACTGTCTGCAAAGTTACCCAATATCGCCTCGTGGTATCATTAGAAGGGAACATTGTCCCGAACTCGTGATTGTCCCCATCAAGAACAGCAAATGTAGATCGCCGTCCTCGTTGCGTTATAACCCCATCACTCTGCTGCCGCTGTCTCACCTCCATCCCTAACATCAATGTCATACCCGACCAACCCTGACAGGGCAGCATCACATAATACAGTACGTACCTCGGCGAGCATCTTGGCACACCTTTCAGATGCGCCACACAGAGATGGGGGACGTGCGTGCGTGCTGGATTTAATCGGTATCGTTTCGCTTGGCACCCCGAGATGAACACCACCGCAGCATCGGTGCGTGCGTGCGCGACTTTGCTCGCTTCTTGCCAGTTGCCTAGCATGTTCGTTGACAGCCCTCCTTTCAGTTCCACGCACGCTGCAACATCTGACAGCACCGAAATTCTAGCTCTACCTAGAACAGGAGCAGAACTGTCTACCGCCCTGACAGCTCAACTAATCAAAACGTTGTTGATGGGTACAGTAGCCATTTGCACACTGAACCCTCCTTATGACGTTTGTTCGTCCGCCCCCTCTGCGATCAGCGTCAAAATGCACCGAAAAGTGTTGCAGCCTGCCGCGATGCGAGAGGCTGAATAACATAGCATGGCCAGCAAAGAGGATGCATGAGATATTGGACGCATTTCTTAACATACGGATGAAAATAAGACATGATGGATGTATGAGATGCTAACTGATACGCTGAAGGAATCATTGATAAAGTTCCTAAATGAATAGTTAATTCAGAATGGTGGAAAACATATTAATCATATAACCCATTCAACTCGTTGATCAGCACCACTCACTGTACATAGAGTTACCTGTGAGTCTTGGAGCGGAGCGGAGGCTCTGAATCCCCCCTTCTGTTGAAGCTTGCGGAACGCGCCACTGATCCGTCGCAGATGCCAGACTGCCTGTAATGAAAGACAGGGACTTCTATGCTCCATAATTATCTCATACAGACAGACCTTACCTTAATGGAACTGCAAGGTGCTTGCAGCCAGCCAGCCAGCCAGCCAGCCCGGCCGGGCAGGGTACGACAGGGCAGAACCGGTACGTACCTGATGTGGGACGTGCCTGTAAACCGCCGCCACCAGCGAAGGTTGCCCTGGTCTGTCCTGTCCTGTCCTGTAGCGTAGCCCCACTGGAGGGTGTGATTTGCCGGGTACAGCATCGGAAACTGAGAGTCTGAGTCTGAGGTGTGAGTTAAGCTTGAGCGCGCGTGCGTTGAGTTAAGGTGGGGCGTGGGAGTGTTAGAGTCCAGCAAGTGTGGGTGGGTTTTATGCTCCATTCCACTCTACGCCGGCCGTGCGCTTAATATGCCCGCTACTCGTGGGTTAGGTGAGTTTGGATCAATCGGTTTGGTTTGCTCTCACGTCCTTTCTCCCCATCCCATCACATCCTGTCTGTACTCCTCACTTTCTTCACCTGCAACGCATTCCATGCCCGCGAAAGGCCTCATCCGTCGCGCCTTGGGTTTGTCTTGTATCTCATCACCAAACCCCTTATAGCCTTTGCCGGCTCGCATTGGCTTTTCCTTGTATCAGCTTGTTATTCTTTCGCCTCATCCTTAGCTGCGGCCCTGTCGCCATTTTTATTTCGTCGCCTCGCCCTTGTTACTCGGGTCGGCTAGTGCAGTGACCGTTATCATCAACCCATCACGAACCGTCGAGCAACTGCAACTGCAGCTGTCGCTCAGCTTCTGATTCACGACCGCGAAACACTCTTAGCTCTTGCTATTAATTCGACTTCGCGTCTGTCGCACATCAGCTGTCGACCCCCCCTGCTATAGCAGTTCCATCACCGCTTCAACTGCCGACCAACATGGCGAACCATCACGCGTCGCCGACCATGATGCAAATGCAGCAGCATCAGGGCCAAGTGCCTCCTCCTCCACCACCTCCTCCACCCGGAGTTCAGCCCGCACACTTTGCGCCGTCACATCAGATCGCCGCCATGAACGAGGCTGTTTGGTTGCAAATAGGTTGGTTGTCGCGTCGCGTTCGCAAACCAACATGAACTAACATACGCTTAGGGAGCTACTCTGAGGTCCTGCGCAACCAAGACGAGGCTATGCAGGCTTATGAGCGCGCGCTCCAGGCAAACCCAAATTCGACGCAGGCTATGAATGCAATTGGTGTTTTGCTCAAGGGTCGCGAAGCTTTTGAGAAGGCGCTAGAGTTCTTCCGAGCCATCGTGCAGCTGGATCAGAACAACGGTGAAGCCTGGGGCAACCTAGGTATGTGTCTTGACTTAATGCGACGATGCAGCGCTGACTAGTGTTTTAGGACACTGTTACCTTATGACGGAAAATCTGCAGAAGGCGTACGATGCTTATCAACAAGCATTGGTAAACCTGAGAGACCCCAAGGTAAGGATGCTTGAATGTAAACTCGATTGATGAAAAGACAGTCACTGACCACGTAACTTAGGATCCTATGCTTTGGTATGGTATCGGCATATTGTACGATCGTTATGGGAGCTATGATTACGCCGAGGAGGCCTTCTCCCAAGTGATGAACATCCAGCCCGATTTCGAAAAGGCAAACGAGATTTACTTCCGACTCGGCATAATATACAAGCAACAAAACAAATGGAATCAGAGTCTAGACGTAAGTTTCCTTGTCTTCTGTCCACTTTTGATGCGCGCAGCTCACACCTCTAGTGTTTTAAATACATCGTCAACTCCCCTCCCGGACCCTTGACTCAGGAGGATATTTGGTTCCAAATTGGACACGTCCATGAACAACAAAAAGACGTAAGCAAGAAATTATGCCGCTCACTGCTGTGCTATATCTAACTCGACCCTAGTTCGATAATGCCAAGGCGGCTTACCAGCGCGTACTGGACCACTCCCCAAACCACGCCAAGGTTCTTCAACAGCTTGGATGGCTACACCACCAACAAAGCAACACGTACGAGAGCCAAGATCGCGCTATTCAATACTTGGAGAAATCAGTCAACGCAGGTATGATGAAGAAGTCGAACCCATCAATTGATTGTACTAACAGAGGGATTAGATAACCAGGATGCGCAGAGTTGGTATCTCTTAGGTCGATGCTACATGTCCCAGCAGAAGTATCCCAAAGCCTATGAGGCATACCAGCAAGCTGTGTACAGAGATGGAAAGAACCCGACCTTCTGGTGCTCTATTGGTGTGCTCTACTACCAAATCAACCAGTACAGAGATGCTCTCGATGCTTATTCCAGGGCTATAAGACTAAACCCTTATATCTCTGAGGTCTGGTATGATCTTGGAACACTGGTATGTCTTGACAGTCAAATGCTTGCCCTGTGCCGTGCGTTAATTTGTTATAGTATGAGAGTTGCAACAACCAAATCACTGATGCGTTGGATGCCTACCAACGAGCAGCCGAGCTTGATCCGAACAACCCTCACATCAAGGCAAGACTACAGCTTCTTCGTTCTGGTGGCACAAACGGAGGCCCTCCTCCTGCTGCTCCCCAACCCGCCGATGTTCACCCTCAAGCTTACCAGGCGGCTGGTCCTGTTGGTCCTCAATGGGGAGGATCAACCCAACAGCCACCAGCTGCTGGTCCACCACCGCCTCCACAGGGCCCAGGAGAGAACTGGGCGGGCAGACTCTCTAACATCAACCCCCCGCCTCAGCCACCAAACCCCTATGAAGCGCGAGGTGGTGAGCCATTCCGCGGAGGACCGGCACCACCACTGCGACAACCAAGCCCTCAACAAGAGCAGCTACGTCAACCTTATAACGATCCTAGCCGAGGTGGCCCACGCCGTGGCCAAACCCCCCCTCCCCCTCCTGGCCACCAGTACTCTCAACCGCCTCATGCTCCTCCTCAGCCTCAGCCTTCTGCACCGCCCTCTGAGCGACGCGTCGCAAACCCCAGTTGGGTTGGAGCAGCACCCTCGGCTTCAGCATCAGCACCTCCATCGAACAACATTAACGGTCCCAACGGTCCTAATGGTATGGCACCTTTCCGACCTACCAACAGCCCCCGCCCTGATGGCCGACCCGTCCACGACAACCGCATGCCTTCACCCAAGTCGGCGTATCCTCAGCACCAAGCACCTCCGCTATACCCCCAACATCCCGAGATGTCTACTCCCGGAAACGAGAATGGACCCTCAGGACCACCACCACCACCTCCTCCTCCTGCCGTGGCTGAGGCTGCCATGCAGAGGATGGATGATAGGCCGCCTTCGGTTGGACCCAAGAGGATGCGTGAGTGGGAAGAAGAGTCTACTGCCAAGAAGCAGGCCAATGAGGAGAACCGGGTTCGCCTTGACGACGTACGTCACCGAAGGCCGTCTACACCTCCTCGCGACAGCTATCGCCGCAACTCGTCTGAGGCCCGACGTGTTGAGGACCCTCGCCGGCCTGAAGAGTCGCGCCGTGAAGAGCCTCGCCGACCCGAATCAGCCCCTCGCCATGCCGCTGAGAGCTACCATCCTTCTGATGCTGCTCATCACCCTCCCAGCCATGCTTCTGGTCCTAGCCACTTGCCTCCAATGCAGCAAGGGCCTCCAACTCCCATGTCAGGAGTCGTTCACGAGAAGCCTCCAGTCGCGGCAACTCCTAAGGAGGAGCGCCCACCAAGTCTTGAGCATGCTCCTCCTGTTCGTGCAGCCCCAGCTTCTGAGCCCGAAAGAGCAGCTAGGAAGATGGAAGTTGACGAGGATTACGATGACAGTGGAGAGGATGAGAAGAAGGCTGCTGTCATTGTCACCAATGGCTCTGGTCCTGGCTCCGCAGCTGGGGATGCCAAGACATCAACTCCTGCTAACGCTGGTGTAAACGGAATTTCTGCTGCCCCAAAAGTTGAATGAGTTATAATTTGACTTGTTACTTGTTCGTCACGAGTTGAAGACCACCTTTATTTTTATCTGCGCCGTCTAGTCTGTGTTTTTCAATGTATACCACCATTACTACTACCGGGGGCATGGGTTTCTTTTGTGCGGATGGAGAGGCTTGAGAGACAACTCAAAACCGGGGGTCATGCCGGGGTTATGGTCTTTTGTTGCTGTTGTTTTTTTTGGCTACGACGTCACCGGCGAACAAGATCATTATGCATATTTTAATTTCCTAACTCGAATCAATAAAAACTCGGTTGTATCTATCTCTACTCTTTCACTTGACTTGTTTGAAAATCTGCAAATCCTCTGTAATACACTAAGCCTAATTCGGCAAAAATGCTCACGTGATAACTATCAGGGCTCTTTTTCGGTGAATAAATCCTAAGCCCTGGAAAAGTGCACTTCTTTCGGTGAGCGTTCGGTGAAGACTTTAGCGGGGACAAAACAGGAAAAACCCACCGTCGCACGGGCCACCCACGAAATTCGAGCGATTCGCTTAAAATATCGCCCACATTTGAATTCTTTATCACCTCTTCTTTCTCCCAGGCTTTGTCAACTCAGGTTCATACTAACCCCCTCAAACCACACAGCCCGCCCAAGATGAGTGTGAGTACAGCCTGTCGACGGCGACAATGGCTTCGGTTTGCTACAGAGACTGACAATGTGAATAGCACCGAAAGTTTGAGGCTCCCCGCCACGGCTCCCTGGCTTACCTGCCCAGGAAGCGCGCTGCTCGTCACCGTGGAAAGGTCAAGTCGTGAGTATTTTCTGCTACACCAAGAGGAAAAAGAAAACCTTTTGGCAATACCTTCCAGCAGCAATGGCAATAGCTAACGCTTTGGGACCAACAGCTTCCCCAAGGATGACCCTAAGAAGCCCGTCCACCTGACTGCCGCTATGGGTTACAAGGCCGGTATGACCACCATCGTCCGTGACCTCGACCGACCTGGCGCCAAGGCCAACAAGAAGGAGATTGTTGAGGCTGTTACTATCGTCGATACCCCACCTGTACGAACAATGCAGCCCGCTTGGCTATGTGCCTATGGCTAACATCTTTTAGATGATCGTTGTTGGTCTGGTTGGCTACATCGAGACTCCCCGAGGCCTGCGATCCCTCACCACCGTTTGGGCCGAGCATCTGAGCGACGAGGTCAAGCGCCGATTCTACAAGAACTGGTACAAGAGCAAGAAGAAGGCTTTCACCAAGTACGCCAAGAAGCACTCCGAGAACAACGGTGCTTCCATCACCCGCGAGCTCGAGCGCATCAAGAAGTACTGCACCGTCGTCCGTGTCCTCGCCCACACCCAGATCCGAAAGACCCCTCTCAAGCAGAAGAAGGCCCACCTTATGGAGATCCAGGTCAACGGTGGTTCCATCGCCGACAAGGTCTCTTTCGGCCAGGAGCTCTTCGAGAAGCCCGTCGATATCTCCAGCATCTTCGAGCAGGACGAGATGATTGACGTCGTTGCCGTCACCAAGGGTCACGGTTTCAACGGTGTCACCGCCCGTTGGGGCACCAAGAAGCTTCCTCGTAAGACTCACAAGGGTCTCCGAAAGGTTGCTTGTATCGGTGCTTGGCATCCTTCCCACGTCCAGTGGACTGTTGCCCGTGCCGGTCAGATGGGTTACCACCACCGAACCTCGGTCAACCACAAGATCTACCGCATTGGTAAGGGTGATGCTGATGACAACGCCGCTACTGAGATCGATGTCACCAAGAAGACCATCACTCCGTACGTAACTCCTTCTCTATGTGTTTGGTATTAAATCGCTAACGTGTCACAGTCTCGGTGGTTTCGTCCGCTATGGTGAGGTCAAGAACGACTTCGTCATGCTCAAGGGTTCCATCCCTGGTGTCAAGAAGCGTGTCATGACCCTCCGAAAGACCATGTTCCCCCAGACCTCCCGAAAGGCCCTCGAGAAGGTCAGCCTCAAGTGGATCGACACCTCGTCCGAGTTCGGACACGGTGCTTTCCAGACCCCTGCCGAGAAGAAGCAGTACCAGGGTACTCTCAAGAAGGACCTTGCCTCCGCTTAAAGCGGCAGCTTGTTTCTTTTTGTGTCTTAACCAATTCCATTCCATTGCATCGGTGTCAAGGGTTGGTTCGTTACGCCTTGCGTTTGGGCTGGGTTAGGTATGAACTGGCGTGGAGCATAAAAAAAGTCCAGCTAGAAGAGGGATGGCGATCAAAAATTCTAACGAGATTCCCAATGTTAATATGACTCTACCTTGGCTGTCCCGTGATATTGTGCGTAATTTTGTGTCAGTAATATCTCCAAAGAAATACGTGAAGTTGTGTTGCAGTATTTCCACCTCCAAATTTTAAATAGGACATATCTTTTCTCCTTTCATCTGCTCTTCATTAGCACAAGTAATGAGACTACGTGCTGTTCATTTTATTACATGTATGTGTCCAGGCGCGCTGTCTACGCTAATTACGTGCTTTATGCAGACTTGAACTATATTTCCCTTGACTTTATATCATATACAACAATGCCAAAAATTTCCCACTGTTTGTTTGAACTGCATATTAGAGTTCTCTGGAGATGATTCAACCAAAACCTAGAGCACAATTTCCAATTAAAAGAACGATGGCACACTTCTTCCTTGACCTTCCCCAACTGCAACGATGGGCAAGAAAAAAAGCAAGAAGGAGATCGTTGACGAGGCGTCTATCCATGGGCCTGTATCAACATCTTCGAGTACGATTGCTACGACATCTGCTGTAGCAGCCGACCCGATACTTGGTTACAAACTTCGAGTTCTTCTCTACGACTTCCTCAATGTTACCAAAGACCCCGATTCGGAGAAGCGTATTAACTGCACCACAGATGAACACTATATCAGTGCTCCATATTTCGACGAGACCCAAGCTGGGATAGTCAAAGCTGCAGTAGTAGATGTTGACCTTGGTGGAGACACTGGAGGCATCACAACAGAAGACTTTGATATCGTCATGATCTCACAGCAAAGTCAAGGCTTTGGGGATGCTATTCGAGCTCTTCTAAGCAGTTTCCTTGACAAAAGGCGTGCGAGCGGCGATGCTCGACCATGCGGACCGCATCATCTGACGCCTTTGTATGCTAAATTCTTTGGTATCGATATGGAGGAGTTGAAGGATGCCAAATTCCTTAGTCGACTAAGGAGAGCTGGAGTATGAAGGAACGATGGTATGTCTATCTTGACTCTCCAAGCGGGTCAGATAAAAACCAGCACACCCTACCCTAAGGAGCCTAAGCTAACATAATACTTTAGTATTCTATAACCATCTTATACACTAAGTTTACCTAACTATTTTTATCATACAGTTATAGTACGCGGATTATTTTCTGATCCACCTGCTCTCATAAAACGGAAATGTAGTAACCTACTGCTAACTTAATACAGTACTTACTGATCACCAGTATCCATCTTCAGCTTGTCGTCGATCTAAGCACTCTGGTTGGTTGAGCGACCCCTGCTGTGAATCTCAACCCTGACGTCACCCCACACCCCAAACTTGCACCGGCATGCGCATGCATTTGCTTGTCTTGACGCCCAAGATCTCCCTCATGTCATTCAGAACCCCTCTTAGACGTTTCAACAACCTGAATCTTGGCTCTCTTCTCCTTCGCAAACAAGATATTATCCCTCAAGCAAAACTCTTCCGACCTTCACAGCGACTACTCAGCACTTCACGACCCCTCAACATGTCCAACGACGACGACTACATGGCCTTCTTGAACAAGGCGAATCAGGATACCGGCGCAGGCGCATCGACACAAGGGAATGCAACTTTCAAGGCAAAGGACCAGGGTGTTGAGGTGCCCAAGGCTATCATCGATGTATGCAAAAACGCCGTCTACACATCCGACGCAGATGAGCCCTTTGAAGAGGTGTCTCTTAAGTGGCAGGGCCAGAACGGTCTGCCCACAGAGAGTAAGCGAAGCAGCCTTTTCATATAAAAGCTAGACGCTAACATGATCAAAGCCGAATTTGCCAAACTCATCAACCACTCCTCCCCCGACTCGGCAGATATCCAGATCCTCGACCCTCTGAGCTGGGACTCTCATGGAAAGTACACCGACGTCATCGAGGCTGTTCGTGAAGCCTCCCAGGGTAATGACGTGCGAGTTTACCAAGTGTCAAGGGACCCCACAAGAACCGAATACTGGGTTATTTCGCACGCTGATGGAAAGCTCATTGGTGCCAAGGCCCTCTCAGTCGAGAGCTGAGCTGTGTGTTTGGGAGTTTGCTTTATTCTGAGCGTTTGGAATGGGGTATTTACGATTAGGGTAGTAAATTACGCCACAATTTACGATGTTATTTGTGCTGTTGTTAAGAAATAGAATGTCAACCGATGTTGTCGGCCTGAATCTAGGAATGGAAATCCATCGGAAAATATGACCTTTGTCATGATAAACATCAGTAAGTATGGAAATTGAAGTCCTTCTTACTGTGCGTTTCCACCAGAGTGATAGTTTGTAACGCACCTGACTTTTGATTCATCCTATAACTACCTCAAAAGCAGCAGACTTTCGGACACAACCATTCACAATACCGAATTCATTATCCCCTACTTCTCTCGATAACTGATATGTTTTGTTCTCCTGAGACTTTCAGATTAATCTAAAAGCACAAAGAATGAAAATTAGAAACCGACAAGGCCGGCAAGTTGTCAATGTAGACGAGTCCAGGACAAAGGTATCCGAATTGAAGACTTCAGCAATAGAGGCCGTAGCTCATTTTGTTCATTTGATTTATTCATTCCTCATAAGTACTCTCTACGAGCACGGTATCATGATGGCTCAACTCCCTAAAAGCTAAAGTAATACAATCCCGTTTGTCCAAACATTGTAAATGCAATAAGTACATAGAATCAAAATACACCTTCTGCTCTAAACCCGCTCATCATGTACGCAACATGTCTGGCGGTACTGGAGAGTCTCTTTTCACACCGGCGCCGCCAACGTTAATACCTGGTAGGAGGAGTATATCTGAACTTCCCCTATCATCCTGCTGGGCAATCGGCGTCTTGATGTCTAAGTCCATGTCCGCAGTGATATGGAAAGATTCTTCCGGTAGTGTGAGACAACTACTCGTGTCAGACATCTCGACGTCGTTGTTCTCAGATAGGATGCTATCCAAGCTTTCAAAACTATCCGTGCTCGGCGTTGGCGTTGTGAGAAAAGTAATCGGAGGAGACTTGATAGCGGTCACAGGTGTCTTGATATCATCAACATCCCTAACCTTGGCCGCCTCAGCCCTCAAAGCAGCGATGGACCCTCCCACAGTCTCATCGTCATCATCGTCTTCCTGTCCGATTGTCCACACCCAACGGCGCTTCTTTTCCTTCTTCTTTCGCTTCGAAACACCCCTTGGTCCCGAGGGAGACATGGGCGAACTGGGTGTATTAGGACCGCCTAGGCCTGTCATTCGGCGACGCATGTCCTCAAAAGGCCCAGGGGTCTGCCCACCATCCTGGATCTCGTTGGGCATGAATGCGAGAGCGAGATCGATAGCATTTTGAGGCTGTGGAGGGACGCACGGGGGAGAGTGAGGCGAGGCCTCTTCCACAAGTAAGTCGATGTGAGACTTTGTATACTTATTCGTTACAATCTCCTGAGTGAGAGGGTTGTTGTAACATACTCGTCGATTTGCCTTATCCTGCAGACGTCTTGACTGCCGTCGGGGTGAAGGCGGAGGAATGGCAGTAGGCGGAGGAAGAGGCGAGTTGCGCAAGATGCTATGAAGTGAACGGGGATGTGTGTAGGGCGCTTGTAGAGTCAGTTCCGCAAGAGTTGTTGGGCGAGTTAGCGTGCGCTTCTCGACATGTAAGTGAGTTTTGTGGACCGGAGCCGCTGATATATCAGCGGGTGAGAAGCTAAAAGCTTTGCTGGTGTGAGAATCGACTGGTCCGGCAGAAAGGGGAGGTGTAGCTGTCATAGTGCTGGGGTAGTTAATTTCTAGCCCTGGGTGCGGTGATGGCGCTGTATCAGATGAGGGAGTCTCGGGATAAGAAGCGACATAAGGAGTGACAACTCTATGTTTCGGGTCCTGGCGTTCCACAGGAGTTTCAAGACTGAATGCTTGGAGAGTGTTGATGGCGGTGATAGGTTCAGGCTGGGATGGAGCAGCTCTTTCAATGGTGGTGACATAGACATTGGATAACGTGTTGAAGGCAGTTGGGTCCTTCGGGTCAACTGCATAACTCCTTGAAGATCTTGTGGCTGGGCTACATGCTGTCTTGATCTGAAGAGAGAGCCGAGGTTTCTTGGGGGGAGCTTGAGAAGAGGCCATGATGCCGGACCTGGTTGAGGTATGGATCAAAGGAATTGATATACCCAACACTTGAAAGATGTGCTGCTGAATTGTCCTCACACTGTTGCAGGTGGCTGAGTCTATCAACCAACAGACAAGCAATGTCGAACAGGTCTAGCCGAAGACGCTGTTACCGAGAGATCGGAACCGTCAGGGATCAGGAAATTAATATAATATCAAAACGCAGAAACATCACGAACAAACAGCCCAGAAACGAGGACATTGCGTCTATATAGGATGACAGACATTGAGACATGCATCACACTGGGTTAATAGTGGGCGGGGATACAGAACCAGGGTAATCATCCTTTCTTTGATCCAGTCCTCGCATCTAGACAAGCGCCCCTAGCCATGCATGCAGTGTGATAATCCTCATATGGCGTAGACGCAGAATCGTAGGGGGGTTGCGAAGGATTTTGCCCTAAGAACTCTGATCTGACAGAAGGGTACCGAATGGGGGAGGATATGTCATTGAGGGGTGCTGTGGTTGGTTCGTCACAGCAACTTGGTGGAAAACGTTGGAGGCGCAAGCGCCCAAGTAGAAGTGTGATCCTAGTAAGCTTCCAACCAGGCCCAATCACGCGGCTAACAGATCGGCTCTTTCGCTCGCGCTGGCGTCTATGCAAGAGGGCTGCTATTGTTTCCCTCCCCTACAGCAGTGAATCTGCGCTTGGGGTATTGGTCGATCGTGGATGTTTATTGTCATATTGGGTGTTTCTTTTGCCCGCAAGAACAAAGTTGATGATGTTGAGGTGGACAATGGTTCTGCGATAGTTGCTTGTCAAGAACAAAGAACTAACGCCGGTGGGGACGCTGCTCAGCCATGCTCCAAGCCATGATTCAGACAAGGCCAGTCCTTGTTCTCGAAGCCTCAGCCATGTTCCTTGAAATTGCATTCACTTTAGTCTGGCAAAGGCGAGTGAACATCGACAACAACGACATGAGAACTATAGGTGGTTGAAGAGAACAAACTCAAATTGCGGTAAGCATCGTTTGTCTGTCTCGATGCACGTCTTTCAAAGCCGGGAGTTGATATGATTGGAGGGACCAGACAACCTTCTTGCTGCAAATCAAGCACTCATTTGGGCGGCTACAGCTTAGCTGTGGATGGTCAAAACGGCGTGGTAACGTTTGCGCGACAAGGATCAAAGTGGGGATCAGAGTGAAGTGAATTCATGTTGATAGAGGATCGGAAGCGAGGTCGGGGTAAATTAGAAGTGACTGGGCCGCAAGTCTCGATTCCTCCTGAGGGTTTGGAAGAATTCCCATAATGTCTGGCAGAGTATCGCGTCTATCGTCTCGCGCAAAGCAAGTGGAGGGTGAGGTTGTTGGCGTTTGCAGGAGGATGACTGACATAGCATCGAGCATATCGCTGGGCTACTTTACTGGCTTGCCAGCTGCATTCAACGTCACTTTGTCCCATGCATGTCCACCGCTATGTCGAATTCATTATGGCAATTTGTTGGGCGCGCTTATGGAGAGTTGATGCAATAATAAAGAAGTTATATCGACATTTGATGTCTCAACAGTCATCCCAGCTTTGAAGACACTGTCATGGTATCAACGTAATTCGAATGATGACCTGACTAGTTGTTTGGTGATAGAATCAATTGGAAAGTACATGCAAGTCTGCGATAAGTCACATCCATACTTCTTTCCTCATTCATGAATACCTAGGTACCTAGGTAGGTGCTTTCCTTCATGGGCAGGGACACATCGACACCTCAGGCACAGATTATAGCAGCCTCAGCAGGCAGACGTAGGGTGTGGATTATAGTATACTTCGTGAACGATTGTTGAAACGTGTGGTAACTCTCAAACATATCATCTTGGATACAATTTTGCTCTTTTTTCTTCTTCTCGTATCAACCAATCCATTGTTCATTGGATGGTCGATTCTACCGTTTTGAAGCGGTGTTTTGGGAGACATTCACGCTTCTACATCTCTGTCTGACCTCGGATGCCCAATTCTAGACTCCTACTCCTATTCCCATTCCTACACAGTCTACATTAAATCTGAAACTCGCATGCCCACAGTCTCTTCATATTGCCAGTCAGCGTAGAGAATGGAGCCGCCCAGCAAGAAAAGGCCTCGGCGGAATGATGACCGAATCATACTACAATTCGTTCGTTCCAGTCATCCCATTCGTTCTCAATAATGTTGCAGCTTTTACTGACCTATCGAAAAGGATTACGATTGTTTCTACGCGCAGGTCTTTGAGAATAAGAAACCAGAGCTCAAGAAACTACCTTTGGGCGTTAAACAGAAAAACTGCCTGGCAACATGCAACTACAACGCTCGTGCCCGCGGTCTCACAAAGCTCATGTCCGTCTCCGAAGCCAAACGCAAGTGCCCAGAGCTCGTCCTTGTAGACGGTGAAGATCTTACACCCTTTCGCGACATGAGTAAAATATTATTCAACTTTTTCAAAACTTTCTCTTGGAATAACAAGGCTGAGCGTTTAGGATTTGATGAGGTGTTCATGGGTATGTCATTATGTTACATTTGATTTAAATTATAAAACTGACCAGGCTTATTACCTGATAGACGTAACCGACATCATCGACTACAACCTTTCCTGCCTCAACCGAACGTTTCTGGACAATTCTTTCTTTTTCCTTTCTAAAAATGACCCCGAGCAGGGCTTCCAGTGCGATCTAACGAGCATCGCGGGCTGTGTCGAAGGCACAGCCTCTCCGACCCCTGACACAAAAAACCCAGCTTATTTGCGTCTCGTATTAGGATCACATCTTGCCCAATTCCTACGATTTCAAGTGGAAGAAAAATATGGGATTACCTCCACCTGCGGGATCTCGACTAACAAGATGCTTAGCAAGCTTGTGGGTAGCAAGAATAAACCTCGCAATCAGACAACACTACTAGCGACCACCGAGGATAAGGTGATTGCCTTCGTAGATACTCACAAGCTGCGAAAGATACCGGGGCTAGGATTCAAGACTGTTCAAGCGCTAGGAACCCATGCTGGAGCTGACATGAGTAAAGGCATCTCCGAAATTCCTGAGTTGAGTGATAATCCTGTTACCGTTGCCCATGTTCGCCTCCATCCCAGTATCTCGCCCGCAACTATAGAGGCTCTATTGATGGGACCTGGAGCAGAGAAGGGGGTAGGTACACGGATCTGGGGTTTGCTACACGGAGTTGATGGAACTGAGGTTAAGGAAGCCAGTGATGTGCCAAGCCAGATCAGTATCGAGGATACTTACAAAGGCCTGGATACCATGGTGCAAATTACAGAAGAACTGCACAAGCTGTCTTGTTCTCTCATTCGCAGAATGAGAATAGACCTTCTTGTGGTTGACCCTGGAGCAGACACCCCAGGAGCACAAAAATGGATTGCTCGACCCAAGACCTTGCGCTTGTCACTTAGGTCTTGGGCATACCTACACTCGGCACAAGGACAGGCATATGGTCGAGTCTCTCGTTCAGGACCCTTGCCAACCTATGTGTTTGATTTCAAGAGTGATATAGAATATATCGCGGAAAAGCTCGTCTCTGATGCTCTGCTACCACTGTTACGACGCTTGTCACCAGAAAGGGGGCAACGGTGGAACTTGCAGATGCTCAACATCTGCGTGGCAAATATGGTAGTTGGTGCAGCGGACGATAAAACGGGAGCTGGCAGGGATATTTCTGTTATGTTTAAACGTCAAGATGAAGTGCTGAAGCCCTTCCAGATAAAAGAAGAACAAGGCGTAGGACAGGGTGATGAACCTGGAAATCTCATGTCAGAAGGTGAGGATGAGGATGAAGAAGACGACGGTGATAACTGGGATATGGGGGACAATACATCATGTCCTGTTTGCGGAAATTCCATTCCCTCGTTCGCTGTGCCCGCACACCAAAGATACCATGAAATGGAAGGATGTTGACATATGTCTGCTGTGAACCACACAAATCTGATAGACGCGCTCTCTGGTAGGTAGAATTAGAGACTCCTGACTCTTGCATGCGCCGCCCTCTTGAAGATATTAGCAGAGACTTCTGACAAAATTCCGAAGCGGGAGACAAACAAATTCGATCCATCATCGCCATTTATCTGCCGAAATATCCGCACGGCCCATATCGTGCTCACCGATGGCTCGACCGAGATATGGTCACACAACACTCTGATTTGTAATAGGCTTAGCCACGATGCACCGGGAAGCAAAGCCGAAGTAATCTGCGTCATGACCAAAAGTTTTGATGTTCAGGTTCGATCAGGACTAGATGGTTGTAGAGCTATAATTCAACCTTCGTTGCACTTGCCACTGCTTACATTCAAGAACCTGCAAGCCATCTGCCTGGCTGGATTCTTGATATCTGCTCCAACCCATCTGTAACCCAGTATGGAACATCTTCCGGGTTCAAGTAACACGGCGTTACGGAGTCGTAGCCCCTCTTCATCTGGAATCAAAGGTATCTTTTGTTGTCGATCAGTAGCTACGATGAACATTTCTGAAAGGTTACTATTAGTAGAATGCAGTGATACGAGATGAAAGACGATAGCAAACACAATGATTTGTCGAGTTACACAGAGTTCTTTAGTAACATGCAAGGTTTTGGCACATGTAGCCGAGCTGGAGCGATTCACAGCCAGAATTCCAACGGGCACAATACAGGTACTTGAGTAGCAGTCACGTAGAAAGGAAGGTAGGTGGGATAAGATAGGTAAGTGAGGCTAATGACTCCATATGCATCGTACATTGTGACACTGCTGTATCCATGATTCCCCCTCCCCTTCTAAAAGCAGATGAGATTAGCTACACAGAGAGCAAGGTAGGTAGGTACTAAGGTAGGTAGATAGAAAGATTAGTAGCCGTGGTAGTTCAAGTGGCAGGAAAGCTAGCTGCCAGTGACGGTCACATCCGCCTGCCAGCTGGCGACACTGCCAAAAACGCCGGTGAAGCATCATTCTCAAGGCGCACTGCATTCACTCCTGCCCTCTTGATTTCGTCACACTTCTTCCCTTCATCTCTCCTTCCTTCCTTCCCCTTCTTTTCGTTCTTTTACCCACCTTCAATTTGGCCCTTCTACAAATTATCTGCGGCTTCCAACATGCCCACCAAGAAAGATATTGAAGCAACCACGCGACTGCATCTGTATCTCTCCTTCCGTTTGGAATGCATCATTCCTTCTCCTCCTTCTTCGTCTTCTTTGTAACCACCTTCTTCTATATCGACTCAGATCTTTCCCATCTGTTTGTATTTCATCTTCCCCCTCTCTGATTTCTCCTGTCGGCCATTTCCATTCATTGTTCAGTCAAATTTGCTATACCAACTGCATACGCATCAGTCAAAGCAGTCCATTGTCTACGGCCTCTGTTTGGTCCTCACTTATTGTGAATGGGATAATAGTCGCGAGCTACAGTTCTGCCTGCGAAACAAATAAACACCAAACAGTCTTTATCTGATGGCTTCTCTTCCTCACTGGCATTTAAAGCTTGATGTCAGGAACTGAATCATCCTAGCGACTCCAGCACCCGCCATACGCAACGCTCACATACTCATGGTCCTTTACTGAGGGAGGATCAAGAACACTCACGGCAAAGATTTGTGCATCGACTGCAGCCTCGCTCTCGTCCGTATCTCGAGTTACCAATACTATACAGCAACGGCATCATGACCCGCGGCGGGCGAGCAAGTTCGGTTCCTCGCAGGCCAGTTGACCTAACTAGCAACCTCTCTATCGCTGAGAAAAACGACCTGACAACCCTGATCACAGCTATTACAGAGAAACTCCATAATGATATCAGTGTCATTTTTGATTCTCCTCCAGTCACCCCTACCCTAGGCGACTTAAGTGACATTGGCCAGGTTGATATTGGCCATCATCACTGGTTGGCTCTATCACTTCGGACAAATGGCAAGGAGAATGTAGACCCAAGACATTCTAGTCTGGGCAAAAATGTCCCCAAGAGCGCACAAACGGACAACGGTACAGCCGAGTCCCCAGATAATGAGGAATCTGAGACCATTACGCCTCAACTCAGGGAGCTAAAGAAGGAAGCTCTAATATTCTTCAGAAAGTGGCAGTCAATCTTTCTGCAGCGCCTTCGTGATATCAGTGTCACAGAACCCAACAGTCCTCAATCTAACATGCGTGGCCGTGGACGTGGCAATGCACGGGGTGCAAGGGGTGGCCGTGTCGCACGTGGTGGAAGGGGGGGAGGTCGTGGAGGTCTGACCTTGGCCACTGGTAAGTTGACAAAGGCGACTATATACCTTGCTATTACATACAGCTTCTCTGAGGAGTCTGCTTAGGTGAATCAATACTTACAAGAACCAGGTCCTCCCAAGACTCCTTCAGCTCACGTCGATCGCGAGCTGTCCCGACGGTTTCCCCCTATTCCGACTTCTCTCTGGACTCTGCCATTAGACAAACGAAAGCTTTTGCTACATATTTCACTCTTAATTGTCATTTCACTGCAGGAGTATCTTGCATATGCAAGAATGACTCTTCTAAACCTTACTTCGTCTCTCAACCTTCCTCTGAAAGTACTGCACGAGGAAGAGAAACGAATCGCTCAAGGATTCAGTCAACTTGCAGTCGACTCAGCTATTGAACAGGCTTCGCAGCAGAATCAGGATGAGAATAAGCCAGTATTGAAATCGAAGGCACGCATTGCTGCCATGACTGGTCCCTTCAGACTTGGGACACAACTCATTGCAGTGGGAATCGGAACGGCCCATGGCGGACACGGCCTACGACTCCCAACAGCTGCAGGGTTGTTGGGACCAATGGCTGATAATGGTCCATCTACCGCCTCAATGCTGGGAATCTACAGTACGAGGCCAACTTGCAAGATGATCGAGTCATTTTCTCGCGAGATCCAAGACTTTGGCCTCATGCCTCTTCGGGCTGAATTTCAAGGGGACTACGTGGATGCAACGGCAATCCCGTCTACCTCTCGACGTCTTCGTCTAGTTATTGCTATGAACGGCTGGGTAACTGACAAGGACAATCTCACAGGATCTTGGAAGATCCTCGGTGATAATGCGGAGGTGTACATTCTGCGGTGGGAGATGAGCGTCCTCGCCAACATAGGCTCTGCCCTTGAGACGGTTGTCAAGAGTTCAGCTTGGGCTGTAGCAAAACAGGCTATCTCTTCGCGAACCAGTGAGTTATACTCAGCAAACCTCCAAATGCAACCAACTAAATAATTTTAGTTTTCAAGAACCTCATCGAGGCAACGTGGCCGACGGAACTTATGAAAGTGAGCAAAATCATCGATAACCCCTGGAGCATGGGGATGGTTCGTGCCGAGAAAGCCGGCACCGTCCTTGCCGACGCAATCATGCGCAGCAAGATCCAAGGTGATCGCCCAGTGTCCCTTATCGGGTTCAGTCTAGCAGCTCGAGCTATCTACGTGTGTCTGATGATACTTGCTGAACGTCGCCAGTTTGGTCTTATCGATTCCGTGGTCTTGATGGGCACACCAGCCCCTTCAGAGAGCCGTGTCTGGCTGACTATGAAGAGTGTTGTATCTGGTCGTCTGGTCAATGTCTACTCAGAGAGTGACTATCTCCTTGGATTTTTGTATCGTACTTCCAACATTCATTTCGGGCTGGCAGGCCTTCAAAAGATCCAGGGCGCAGACGGTGTCGAGAACCACAACGTTAGCAACCTTGTGAATGGACACTTGCGATATTCAAGCCTCGTTGGAAAGATTCTCAAAGACATTCATTGGGAGGACCTGGACCTTAACGCTTAGAAGGCGGAGAAGCTGCGCAGGACCACTTAGCACGAGAAAAGTGTCGGCATCATATTAGGCAGGACTGGACGAGATGAGAATACCTATGGTACAGAAAGCTCAGGAAGATTGTGGAACAAAACTTCATGTATAAGATTAGCATTGAAAGGCTGCATTATAGGTATGCATTCCCATAGGGATAACACATTAAGCTCTTTATGTAAATTACATAGCCATCAACTCCCCCCCTAACCTTTAATTAAGTGCAACACTCCAATTCTTATATGCTAATGCTTATGCTGGCGATACCTATCGTGCGTATGTATGTGTATTCGTATGGAATGTTAAGCCCAAACATCTAGCCATTTCAAACAGACTAGTGATCCAAATAGTCTATCATGGACGGGACGCGATGTCCTCCGCTTCTTTCTCTTTCTCCCTTTTCTGACTGCTCTACTCGGCGACTGCTTATCTTTCAAGGCTTAGCAGTTTGACCTCTGCTAGCTTTCACCACTGAGTACTTTTCTCATTTTGTCGATGTCCTCTGGGCCTGCTGGCTGTATTTCTCTTTCTCTCCACTTCTCTCATCATTATCACCTAGATTATTACAAAACGTGGTATCGTACATGATATATTCTCTTGCTTTTGCTTTTCGATTTGTGATTCAAGTCTTGCCTCGTTAGCTTGGAACGAGGCTGAGACCCGGATTGAGAGGCAGTCATTGTCGCAACTCATCATGTCAAGTTGCTTGCTGTGGTTGATCTCTGTAAATCCTCAATTCTCAAGTGGGCGGGGTCGTGCCAAGCATGTTAGGAACTTGCTTTCGAATGAGTCCGCGTGTTCCCCGTGGCTCTACCCGGGGCATTCCTTGAATAGACCGGGGCTCTCGCATCAAAGACCGATCGAGACGGGCGGGAGTTCGAGTGACAACAGTCCGATACTCTCCGGGAAAGTTGCCCTTGGGTAGTGGTACTGAAGCAGTCCGCCAAATATGGTCCGAGATGTCACCGAGGAAAGCAGGGATCTTGCTGTTAGAACCGCCGCGTGGGGGAGCGAAGCCACCGTAGGTCGAGGCACCATGGGAAGCACGGATTGTGGAGAGACGAGAGAGGCCAGTCGCTAAACCGGAACGTCCCCGGGCTTTCTTGGCCATGATAATCTCGTCGAATAGACGAATTGAAGCATTGTTGGCTGGCTGCATCTCTCGATCATGAATAAACTCATTGAAGCCTGTCAGAATTTAGGTTAGGATCGTGTTGACCAAGCAGAAGGGCTCAAAAGAGCCATAGATAAACTTACACTGTGTTTCACGCATCATCGCGGCATAGTCGTGCTGCTCGTGCGGGAGGCTCTTGATGAATCCATCCATATCAAAGGCATATAGTTGGCCGTTGGACTTTTGCTGCTTTGAAGGTCGACCAAGATACTTACGATAAGTATACAGAAGACTTGCAAGGCAGCGAACAAATGCTGCCCGTACGCGGTCAGCATGGAAAGCTTCGGGACAGACAAGTGAACAATAGCCAAGACATCTTCCATGAGAGACGATCTTGCAGCCAGTACATCTGTAAACACCATCTCCCTCAGCATGATCGTTGCAGATGGTACACATAGAGGTATTGTCTTTTGGCATGTAATTAAAGCAGTGCCCCTCAACCCAAACTGTAGTTTCTGTATTTCGTACAGGCTGGATCTGCATGCTGGGCATTATAGTCGATGCTGCAAGCGTTGATTGCGCATAAGTTGACGGAGCATACCCCCCGTTTCCACCGCCCCCATAGCCACCATTAGAACCACCTACAACAGAATTTTGAGATTCTACCGAGATGGCTGAGATGGACAAATTAGCCTGATGACCATTGAGAAAGGGCATGCCCGGTTTTTGGAATGGCGGGTGCTTGTCGATGCCGAAGGAGGAGCTGCGCCTCATCTTTTCATCACCGAAATGACCCGAGCGCTTCTCCCGGAGTGTACTTGCCAGAGCAAAACCTGAGTCGCTGCGAGATACGGGTGTAGAAGGCATGGGAGGGAAGTTTATGGAAACAGGAGATATAGACGACTGGGGGCTCGTCTTACCAGACTTGCTTGTGCTTGGCCTGTCTGATTTACCATTCTCAACATGTGCTGAAGCAAAAGCGTTGAAAATTGGCGGCTGGATCTCGTTTGGCGGATCAGGCTCCCCAAATCCTGAAGAGCTCTGAGACACCCACTTGCCAAGAGTGCTCTTCGGGGTCGATGATCTAAACAAGGCCCCATTTTCGGTCGAGAAGGCGTCGTAAGGGAACGACTCCATAGCATAGGGAGGGGGCCCGGTTGCAACTCCGTACCTAAGCTTGTGAGGGGCTGCGACTTGCAGGAGAGACATAAGTTTCCTGCGCGCTTGGCGGGGCAGTCGAACAGGCTGTGAGGTAGCATCAATAGTGTCCTTGTCTAAGTCGACGAGCACATAATCGTCTTCGGGTAGTTCGATGTTATCGTAGCGACGTTCAATGCCCACAATGTATGGACAAGGTGCCTCAAGAGCTGACAAAAGGCGCGCGGGGAGCACGGGGATGAAGATGCTGGACCATTTCAGAGGATATAGGAGATTTGCCAACGCATGGCAAGCAAGATGCAACATGCTAGTGTGAGAAGACAAGAAGATAATTCGAGATTCGGCCATGGCATATTCGAACAGGGCAACGATATTCTCGAGCGATAGGCAACGGAACAGTGCATAGATATCGATGGATCGAGAGCCAGGGATCTCATTGTCAGCTTCTTTCCGGGCATACAGACGCAGCTCTCGCACTCCTAATTCAACTTGAGTTTTGGACCCTAGGGGGTTGAACGCCTCTGTGCAGAGATTGACAACGTATCGTTCTAAAGGTTGCCAGCGTCCAACTCTTGGCGAGCTGGGAGGTATTCTTAGAACACCCCCATCAGTCATGGGCGTCACAATAGCCTTGAGCCATTCTTTCCAGAAAGACATGTTGGCTGCATCTCGGCCAAGAATACCATACGCACGAGGCACCCATAGTCCACTTTCGCCGGCAGTAAGGCCTTCAATCTTGGACGCAGCACCGTGTCTCAGGGGCCTAAGCATGTCCGTCATGAGGGTGATCTTTTCTTCAACTGTACTGATCTCGTCTTCGAGCCTCTCGCGAGCTGGGGAGCCTGAAGGAATCGTAGGGAGTTTTGCCAGGAGCTGCGAGAGGTGAGTGCGTTCGCCTGCCAATCGAACACCCAAGCTGGCTGCCAACTCTCGTTCTTCTTCGGACATGTGGCTTTGACGCCATTGCTCGCACTTCTTTTCAACATCCTCGGCCACTTCAGCGTTGAGAGCAGTCCAGATGATGATTGTGATGCCGTACAACTTTGAGTTATCGTCTGAAGTCATGGTAAAACCATGCCATGTGGATCGTGGTCTGTCATCAGATGAAACTATCTGGATGTCGTTGGGGAAAGCAAACATGGGCACGTAGTCGGGAAACCTTCCACGCCGAGAGATTTCATCTCCAGCCTCCTGTGGAGGGTATCGGTCGAGAAGAACCGGTTCGAAGCGTCGTTTGAGCGGGTGCATATCAGGGTCCGTATTGAGAGGCTCGGGAGGAGGGATTACGGAGTTGTAATTGCTGAGCCGCCTCGTTGTTCGGATGGAGGCTGTAACTACAAGTTAGCAAAAGGCTTCAAGCAGGGTCGGCGATGTGATAACACGGAAGCCTGGAAAGGGAAGAATACGAACCCGCACGGCTTGTGCTGATCCTGTTGCTAGGCTGTTTGCGCACGCTGTTCATATCCCTAAAGCTCATCTTGCGGCGGATGCTACCCTTAATGCTTCTGAGAGGACTCAGTCTACCGCTGTCACTTTCTTCTGCTCTAATTCTCTCCATCCGAGGGTTCACCATTGGTGCTCGAGCCTGAACTTTTGCGCCCGCACTGAAGGTAAGATCTTCGAGAAAGACCTCGCGCTCGGCTGCAAACTTGACCAAGGCCTTGTCGAAATCAAAGTCACCCATAAGCATGGAGCCCTCGCCCAATATACCGCTGGGAGCGGAAGTTTGGCTGTTGCCGTTGCTGCCGTCATTGCCATTGCTGAAATCGGGAGGGTTTATAGCACGAATGGTGGCGCTGCTGCGGTTGCTCTTAGTGTTGCCGTCTGTGTCGTCGAGTGTTTGTATCGAGAACCGTTCGGTGAGAGACATCTTAGAAAGGCGGCTGGCAGAGTTTTGTCGCGAATGTCGTGCGTTCGTCTTTGGCTGGTCGCCATTTGTCCATTCGTCTTCGGGCTCGCCATCTTCGATAATGGTCGACTCGACGGGAACGACAACGGGTGCAGGTTGTGAGTTGGGATCGTGGTAGGACACCGACTCTACGCCAGCGATCCAGAAATACTCGGCGAGAGGGGTCGATGAGCTCTCCATGACATGTCAATCGTGGTGTCTAGGCCACCGAGCACGGAGAACTGAAACGAGTAGGGAGGCGTAAGGGGGATGAGAGTCGAATAAGCCGTCAGGCTGCTTTGCTCGTATGGTTGTGGTTGTGGCCTGAAGAGGTGGGCGATCGACAAAATCAGGTTGGGTTGCTGGGGTTTCAGTTTAGGTCATGAAAGATAGCACCAGCAGCACCAGGGCCTTTTTTTATCAGGCGAGTACGAGATAGGTAGCGACAACGGGAGATCCAACGTGGACGTTCTCGACCGACGGAGCTATGTCGCTATTCGAGGCCGAATTTGGACCAAAAAGAGACTCGAGACGGAGTGAATAAAGGGGATCCGATCGAAGAAAAAAAGCAGGTTGATAGCGAGGAGCCAGTCGCTCGGAGGTCGGTTGCAACGGGAGCCAAAAGTGTTAGCTTCAAGGTGGATAGACGAGCCAACAGCCAACTGGAACCTCAACGAGACTGGTAAAGATGAGAAAAGATACGATGGGGAAAAAACACCAGGAAGCCGCCTGAGCAAAACGACCAAGAAGATGAAACAGAGAGGAAAGGAAGGAAAAGATGATGAGAAAGCAGAGTAGAGCACAGATGAGAGAATGGCCCAGGAGAAAGAACGAGGATTCAGTGTCGATCTGCCTGTGCTCGTTCGCAACTTTTTAGGCAATATTGTGCAGTCAACTCAGGTACAGACAAGTACAGGTACAGGTACGGATAAGTACTTGTTCAAGCTGGTATTGAATACCTCGTTTCAAGAGTAGACACAATAATGAGTGAGGGGAACATCGACCAGACCAGGGTGTACCTTTGGCGCGAGTGAATTAGTGAGTGATTGTAGGCAGGGTCCAGGTCCAAATCTCCCATGTTAGGTTCATTCTGTTGACGGCTTCGACCCTCCAAAAGTTGGAGAAGGATGCCCGAGCTCCAGCTTCCTTTGGTCGAGCAACCTGTGATCCAGGGGTTTCCCAGGATGGGATGGCTCATAGCGGCTGCCACACCGTCCGCACGCCTAAAGCCGTGGGGTTGCAGTGAGGTAGGGGACCGTTTTTTTCAAGGGACCACTGAGAAATGAATGTGTGGGCGGCCTTCAGCTACTCACCCAAATCCACTCAAGGCGTCGTGACTTTGATGCCATCCATCAACCAACCATTCAATCAGTCAACATAATCCAGTCTCACCGCCGACTTTCGTCTAAAATAACAATTTCACTGAATTGGAAGGTGTCTGTCTACATCATACAACAGGGTATATCATGTACGTGGGCTGGCTGGGCCGACAAGGGATATTACATACATTGTATCATCTACAGCCGAGTAAGCGACATCAAGATGCGACCAAGACCAACTTGTCAATTTGCAGCAGTTGGTCTCGAGCGAGGGTACTAATGAGCAGATCAGAATTAACCATCCAAGCCAGGCAGACAGACTTCTGGCTGCACGGTACCTTACCTTACAACGGGCTGATTAGACTTTTGGAAATTGGCCGACTCCCCAAGCAAGCAAGCCGTCAATCCTGAAGCGCACGCCGTCGTCTTTCCCAGCCCTGCTATTCGATAGATGCAACCATCAACGAACGCATCCAGAGCGTGTGCTGAGTTCAAGTCGATTTCCTCTCCTAGGCACAACAGACTCAGGGGTTTTTCAGGCGAGCGAGCGAGAAAGACCTCGGCGCCGACGGGTCCACGGGCCATGATTGATATTGCTGGTATTTTTTCCCTTCTGCTGTGTTCTGTTGCTTATTGCCAGGGTCTCTCTTCTGTATTATACGGATAGTTAGTTATGGCACACATTCTACTCAGAAAGAAGTACCTGCAGAGTCGCGCTTGTGGCATGCTGCAGGCCAGGTATTGTTGCTTTGCTAGTTTCGGGTCTTAAATCAGTCCGACCTCCAAAGCCAGGCTTCATGGATGTTCCTCCCGCTCCCCATAATGATACCCACTTAGTCGCTGCCTCTGCTCCATCGGCTAAGGATTGGAGTGCCACATTAGCTGAGCGAACCCAGTTAGCCAATATCCTTCAGCAGAGTCCATAATGATGTTGTTTGGGGTGCTTATCGTCAACACATGGGTTTATAGACCATTAGAACCCCACCAGAGATATGAGAGAAACAAAGGACAACAAGCCAGATTGAGGTTATGGAGTTCCCAAAGTAATGGTTCCGACGGGATGGCCACGCTGCGAATGCAACACTGCAGATGATGGGGGCGTCAGTCAACCATGGGTCTTTGGGTGTGCCTGCGTAGGTACACATGCATATCTGTCTGCATCAACATACTTCCTTCACCCGGAAACATGCAGACTTGATGCCGTGGCCATGTGGGAGATGGCACTCATCACCGTTGGTTCGCTCAACTGACTGATGAGCTGTCTTTTGCCAGGTTGCATCTCTCTTCGTGCCTGACATCAGCCGATAGGCCTTTGTCCGCGGCAGGAACAGTGCAATACGTTGTCGTTTTAAGATGATGGATGGCCTCTGCTGTTGGTTGTATATCCAGGAGACAGCCATATCGCAAGCGGCGCAAGTGGCCCGGCGAAGAGAGTCGACAACCGGGGCCACAAGCAGGCAGGCAAGCAGGGAGGGTCTTGGTCTTGGTCTTGGTCTTGGTCCGTGTACTGTACATGTCCCCAGTAAGATCTTCCATTAATATCGCCCCGGCCGAAACCACGGCTTGCTCAACGGCCGGTGCGGGTATTAGATAAAGTGATTTGTGTTCATTCTCTGGAACACATATTAATCAACCTCGGTGACAAGGGACGTCGAACCGTCAGACTCCCATCCAGTAAAATCCCGATTGGAGCTTCTGGCTACAGCAGTGTGGCTTGTGTTGATGGGATGCCTCGACTAGGGAAAAGCCCAATGCAACTCTTCCTCATGGATGTCCCGCCCTCACCGTTTTCGTACAGGCAAGCTGCAGACGCTCCGTCAACAACGCCAGGCAAGAAGGCAACGTAGCCGATGAAGTACATATCGATTGTCTTGGCTGTGTTTACTACCAGGTAGTGACTACCAGCTGAGAGGCGCACTATGTGTTGTTTTTTTGGTGGGACTTGATCAGCCCGTCTCGATCAGTCCTTGTTTTGTTTTGTTCTGCTGTATTTTCTTTTTCGCTTTGTTTTGTTTTATTTACTTGGTTATTGTGATAGCTAAGTTCCATAATTGACCCAATATTTTGCTTGATATTTACTTTTACCCCACTCATCGTGAGACGTTTTGGTTTTTTTCCCTCTCAAGTCTCATGTTATTTATTATAAGGCAGGTACTCTGCACGGTATACTGTTAGGCCGCCTACGTCAGTTTACTTTTCTAGCCTCCATCTCAATCAGACCTTGGCCTTGTGGATGCAGTTGCAAGAATAAATGGGGGTGGATTCTCTTAGCAAATTTAGTACATAGCTACTACAACTAAGGTATGGATGGGAAAGTAGTACTCGTTACTGCTAAGTAGCGGTACCTGCCCTGCTCGACTTTCACTTAGAAAGGCGGTCGTTAGTTTGCTTCCAAGATTCGGCGTCGTTTTTTTCTTCAGATCGACGCTTGAGTTATACAAGGGAGGCAGGTGAGACCGCCCGTCTCAAATCCCAAAAGCGACAAAACCCTGTAGATCGTATGGATGGAAATGGATGGCTCTTGCCATTTACAGGACTTGACGCCGGCTATGAAGTAAAGGTTAGTACATATGATTGGACGGAATACCACAGACGCATACATGCGGAATACTTCACTTGAACATATCCTTGAGTAGGTGGTACCTACTAACCTAATGAATTTTCTCCAACAACCTCAGTTCTCACTCCTTTCCTTACCCCTTTTCTCAAGAGATGATATTACAACTTTCTCAAACCAACATCCCACAACATCAGTAACCAACAAGAAAGAAAGAGAAGAAGAAAAAACCAGCAAATTTAGACCCAACTATTGATAATGACACTCAAACTGTTGCCAAATCTGGCAGTGGCTTTTTTAGCCCAGGGGCGTTCTGGATCAATCATAGGCCAGGTGCCCAAGAACAAGAGCACCTATGATGGGTCTAAAACAAAAGAAACAAATGCGCCCGTCCCTAATAATGGATCTCGTAAAATACACACGGAAGCACGAGCCAGCCTCTGATGCAGGTACAGAGCACTAAAATGGACGACATTTAAGACATGGCACACGAGGAGAGACAGGTAGCAGGTACAACAACTGCAAGGTACAGACCATCACATCCTCCAACAGAATGAGCGCGCAAGACAGAGACGCCTAATCCTCTACAATATTTACAACGTATCCAGGATTCGCGTTGGCCAATCCCAATGCCTCTTTCGAGTTTCCATCGACAGGATAGGAAATTACAAAAGAAGCAGAATTGAAAAGAAGAAACACCGACAGGGGGTTGTTAAGCCCCATCCTATCTCGACAATGCCAGACGGTACAGTCCAGAATAGCAACAATATGCCGTATTATTCAGGGGTATTCGAGGTACTTGGGCTACGGGGCTATTTGTGCTAAACTTAGATCCTACGTATGTGACGATTGTCATTTGCGTATTCTGTACGGAGTGTAGCAGCTCGATTGAAGACCGGCGCACCAAAACAACCAAATAACTACTCTCAACTCTCTTCCGTATCAGATCCTACGTCTCTCAAGTTTCAACAAAGCTCAGATCTTCGCACGAGCTCGCTTGGACTTTCAAGCCTCCCGTCTACCGGGACCTGACGCGAAACGGTACCAGTTAAGTCGAGTTGGCTTCATCCACATGGACTGACGTTCATCTCATTAGTGACTCGCGAATCAACAAGCTAAGGCGATGGGCGTCAGGTACACATAGCACCATGGCATGGATAGCGCTTAGTGCATGGCTGGCCAATGATGCTAATGCACATCCCATTGGTAGTATAATTTACATGTTGACGGCGTCGTCTGTTTCAGGTTATTCTCCACGCTGGACCGTGTGTTGCGTCCCTGACCATACCTTAAGACTATCTTCTCTAGCTTCTTCAACACGGTAATACGGCTGTAAGAGATCTTAAGGCCACACGCTGTGTCGCTCGGTATTTGCTCATCCTGGTTGATCGCCACGACTACTGAGCCTGGTCTTCTTATCCTAGTCTCCAGGGGTTCTTCAGCGTCGTGAACAGAATCTTCTGAGGTTGAAACAAAAGTGCTAGGGCAGGCCCCTAACCAGAAAGCAGCCGTTGCTGGACATCGTTCGTGAACCCACCCTCATAAACGCTCTCACACCATTGTAGTTGGCCAGATTCAGGACGCTGTCGAACATTTGGGCGACACACTGCCCACCACTTACTCCTGGAATGCCGGATTCCCACGTCAGATGTCACATCTCCGTCTCATACAAATCAATTCCACTCACGATTGGGAGCAGACGACCAGGATAGGCCCAGCTATGGCGCAAAGTTCCAGCATTGGCGTGATGCTTGATCCCTGGTTTTGTAACCATTCACTTGCATGCCTAGCAAGACTGAAATCTGATACAAATAGATCGATCTCCTGCAGCACATCATACCGGATCACTAAAAAGTACCATTAAGATAGGGGCTTGGACCTTGGGACTAATTACTAACCTTATGTCCGCACAGTCGATCTCCTATCCTAGCTATGATCCTATTGAGTTTTAATTCACGTTAAGGTCCAGCCAGTACAACAGAGTTCAAAACACAATGTTCGGTACAAGACCGACATGTTAGAAGGTCTGGCAATGATTCGACCTCGCGCTATTCCTACGCATGTCAATAAGTCTCGTCTTTGTAGCTGTGCTTTCAACTTCAGGCTGGCAGTGGTCAACATATGCTACGAATAAGAGAAAACACATCGTAAACAGCATGTCGTCCTTGACTGACCAATCGATTGCTCATGGGTATCGTTCATTCATCATATCCAGATCTTTTCATCGTGCCGCTCGTCTAGTCCCCAGCTTTCCAGTAGCCAGGAACCCTCTGTTGCCCATTTCTCCCCTCCAACCAATCCCCAATGACCCAAAGATGATCCTCCCGTCCGGTGTCACCTCGACACCCGTCTCGGCTCCGTCCTCCGCGACGACAAAACACACCTGCTCTACCTCGCCCGGGTGCAACATCGGCTTTGCGCTCCCGCTCGCCTCCCAATTACAGTCGCGATACCGCAGGCCGGGTTCCGTGTCCAGAACGACCTTCTCCAGCTGTACCACATCCTCGCTGCAGTTTTCCAGCTGTGCTTCGAGCACCCATCGCCCGTGTCCCTGGGTGTCCTCGGTCTTCAACGAGCCTACCTTGGTACGCACGATAAGTGATGCCTTGCAAATGAACTGATACAGCTTACGGAACGTCCTCGTGCGTCCACTGGTCTCTGTCGCTTCGTAGTAGCTCACTGTCACTGCGAGCACATGGTTTCCTTCCTCCTTAAGATCAAAGGATACCACCTTCTGTAGTGTGTCGCCGGACTGTAGATCTGCTTCAGACTGGCCGTTGGGTGGCCCGAGTTCGAGACGCTGTACAGCACCCATGCCTGGGGTCTTCATCTCTGCTTCGATGCGCACATCACGAATATTCTTTGCGGCGTCGGGCGGTAGGTCATTGTTCGCACAAAGTGTACAGCTAAAGGTCTCGCCAACATATGCAGATCCGAATGATACCGGAAGGTTGACCACGGGGCTGAGGAGGAAAGGGGACGGATTTGAAGCGGCTTGGGAGTGGTAGGCGAGTGAAGCCGGGATCGGCGCTGACTTGATAGATGCGCCGACTGAGGACGGAGGGTCGATCGGATATTGCGTTACGAGAGATGGGCGGGAGAGTCTTTACAGTAGACAGCACGTTAGCTACATGAAGGTTACAACAGAGTTGCGAAGTCAGTTTCTAGCTCACCGAAGGACCTTGAGGGAGATGGAATGGGGCTCCTTAACAGGGTCGTGGGAGGGATATCGTTGATGGCTCATCTTGTCATGTTTTACGCAAGGCGGGTATCAGTATATGTAACAAATGCGACGTTTTGCGCGTGTTCAAGTTTTCTTGTATAGGTAGGTATATGATTAACAAAGTGGCAGAATAAGCCAATCTGGGGATGCGACAAAGACACGACGCTTATCGATAAGGCAACCCGCCCCTCGTTGACAGGCATAGGTAGGTACATGAGCAGGTAAATATGACCATCATACCGAACTACACAAATTCTCTGAATAGATAGGTGGCTCCTTATATAAGCACTATGATTTACTGATAGAGCTTACCTTTTCTCTGTTAGTATCTACATCATTACAAGCGAATGTCATTGATCTGTCCCTAGGTATAGTAGTTCTGTCAGATAACCAGTGTCCTGATAGCATCACCTTCTTCACAGCGATTGTACTTGTTCTTCGACCTGCAATATAGTCATTTCTAATAACAAATTTTGCGACCTACTGGAAAGCAGAAGTGCTATTTCTTAATCGTTTCCATATGAATATGGTCGATGTGGGTTCCTACTCAACAGCGAGAAATCGTATATGGGACCTGAAATCAACACCCTTCTTTCCGCAATGCAAACTGGAGCGTTCACGTACAGAGCCAATGAGTTCCATCTCTAGCGGCTAGCTTTTTTCTTTCAGTGCCTGACTGTAAATATGGCTGCCTCCTCACATATTAGGAGTGCAGACTAAAGTCCGGGTGGAGGGGGAACCTGCGAAACATTAGCATATAGCTGGGGGGATAGAGATCTCGCAGAGTAAGAGGTGGCACCCTCAACATCTGTTCAACGTACCGAGCCATAGCTACCTCCAGTTCCAGGGGGGGGTCCAGAAGGTGGAGG